>SCHK01013553.1:0-12817 GCA_004124795.1 Poropuntius huangchuchieni
AAAAGTTAAGATTTTCTAGGCCGATATGATTAGGGACTATATTCTCATTCCAACGTAATAATCCAGGAACTGTGCTGCCGTAACATGAGCGCAGCAGGCGCAGTGATATCACGCAGAGCGTGTGGAAATAGTCCCAAGCTTGCAAGACACACTCCCTATGCAAGCAAGAGGGTCTGGCTGTTTTCAGGCGGTGCGTGATATCACTGCGCCTGCTGTGCTCATGTTACGAAGCAAACTTCCTGGATTATTACGCCAGAATGAGAGTATAGTTCCTAGCCATTTTGGCATAAAAAATCGTAACTTTTTATTTTCCGCCGGTCTTATTACAAGATGTAACTACAGAAGAGTCAAGTTTTAAATAAGAAAAATATCGAAACTCTTTGGTCATTTTTGAACGCGATGCTACTGGTCTAATTGGATTCAATAATCTATGCTAAGCTATGCTAACACGCGAATCAAATTAATTCAATAAACACTGTGAGAGGCTTACCACTGTCAAACATTTCTAAGAGATTGATGATGGTGTCAAAAGCTGCCAGTCTCACAGTACTGGCTTCATCTTGAGCCAGCTCAACCAGTTCTGGGAGCACTTCAACCTTAGTGTGGTCCAGCCTGGGAAAGAGCAAACAGACAAACTTGTCTTATGATGCACATGATAAAGTATGTTTAGTGGAGATGTTATTCTAACAGAATATCTCAAAGTGTTTAAGCTTCAGTCTGTCACTTTTTGAAAAGCTTGCATCCCTTGGTCATGTGGGAGAAAATGTCTCACATTCAAAACAAGTGTCAAAAAAATACTCGTTAACTAAAAAATGTACATAAAAACAAACTAAAAAAGTCTGTGCATGTTATTTACAATTTAAATGATACAATATACTCTGTTTTTATATTTTAATAGAGTCAAGGTGAGTACTCTTCCATATAGGATTAAGTCATTTAGATTTGGCAGCATTAGATATTCAAATAACAAATGTTCTTTTTAACGAAAGCTCTGCTTCATATATTTTTACCCAATTCCCCTGGTGATGTTCTCCAGCTGGCGGCACATGCAGGCGCGCACCTCGTACTCTACATCCTGGCATAACGATCTGATCAGTGGTAAAAGGTCTTTCTTCACTCTGCAGAGAGAAGCCATGGTTGACATTTTAAGTCAGCAAATAACCAACACAAAGTGTATTTTAAAACTTTTCATCTTTCATCATTACATCAAGAAGAAAATTATTCTATATTAGGAATATCACATAATGTGCTGTTCCTGTCCTTTAATTAAATGGTCAAGTGGCGTTTCCACTGTAGAACTCACATTGATGACTCAAACTTGCCAACAACCTTTCCTAAGATGCGACAGCTAGCCAGACGTGCCGGGACAGACTGGGAGAGCTGATGTTTCGATAATAGAGGACTCAGAATCTGTGCAAACAATCAATCAAAGCAAATCAAATTTTAATTCACACTAATAGCTGATTTCTATGTCATATCCCATGGGTTTAGAAATGACAGACAGGAGAAATACTGCAGCTGTCAATACCTCTTGCCTGATAGTTTCCTTTGGTAAAGCATCAATTGCCGACAGCAACGTCTCCAACCAAGCATTGCTGACCACTATCAAAAATAAAGATATAGTAGCTGATTGTGTCCTTGACATGCAGAAATGTGCATATTTCACTCTGGCATACACTACCATTCAAAAGCTTGGGCTCTCTAAAATGAAAAGCAATTCTAAGCAATTTTTTTGAAAGAAACTTATCCAAGGTTGCATTTATTTGAACAACTGTAACTGTAGTATTGTGAAATATTATTACAATTTACAATAACACTTTTATATTTTAAAATATTTTAAAATAACATTTTTCCTGTAAAGGCAATCTAGTCTAGTCTTCAGTGTCACATGATTCTTCAGAAATCATTTTGATGTGCTAATTTGGTGCTCAAGAAATATTTCCTAATAATATCAAAACTGCTTTTTGTAAAAACCATGATATATTTACTAAGGATTCTTCGATAAACAAAAATAAAATAACATTTATTTAAATATAAAATTAAATATTTCATTTATTTATTTAACATTATGTTTTTACTGTCACATTTAATCAATTAAATGCATCCTTGCTGAATAATCCCCCCCCCCCAAAAAAGCCATACTGACCCCATATTTTTGAACAGTAGTGTTTGTTAAACTGTATTTCACTCACAAGACTGCAAATAATAAGGACTCTTCAAATTTATTGTATATACTTTCTACAGGTGCTCTACACGCTTTTTAAAAAAAATGGTAACCTGTGTCCCTGTGGTCGAGATTAAGGAGAACTATCTGCAAGATTGAGTGGGTGTGTGTCTGGATGAGGACAATATCATCTTGGAGAATGGTCAGGAAAGATCCTGCTGCGGCGAGCTGCATATCCGCCCCAGCTACATGGAGCACTTCCTGTTGGGGTAGAAGAAGGAGCACGCACCAAGAAATCATAGAAGGAACCTACCAACAAAAAGCAATAAATGAAATACTGTTTTGCTTACCCTGACTTTTGGCACCACCCTGCGAAAGGTCTCCGCTGGGTTCTGACGCACCAGGATTGGCAGGTTGATGATCACGCTGGCCCGTTGGACATCCTCACCAGAACTGAACAACAGAAATATGACTGGTGATATATTGTAAATAGCATGGTTGTAATTCTGCTGCATTTTAAAAGTCTGGCATTTATCTTATTTTATGTACTACACTCATGTACCACATTTACTTAAAACACGCAGTCTCCTGAAGACATGCACTTGTTCATTTATAAGATACTCAATTGCTTGTATTTATAGTTGTCACATGACATCACACTCTTACAGGAACGCTCACCTGAAGGGCAAAACTAGGATTTCCTCTACTGACTGCCAGTTATTTTAACGAGGTTTATATTTAGCAATTTTAAAGGGCCAGTTCATTATACACCTTACTGATGATGCATACTGTGTATAAGCAAGCACAGTATGCACCAGAATATAAACACAATGTGGAAAGTTTCAGATGAAGTGTTTTTCCATAGCAAAGCATTATAAAGAATAAACAACCACTTAGCGCACTGTGTTCATATTCCGGGCTCATCTGCTTACCTGTATAAAGTACACATCATCGATAAGGTGTATATTGAATTTGGCCTTTATATCTCGCTGTTTTAAAGGCACTTTAAGTGTTTTTATATTTTGTTATGTTTTTAACTGAAATATTGCGGTGGGTGTTTAATATGTATTGCAAATGGCCAAAACTTTTTGTTCACATATCTTTGTTTTATCATTTTGAAAGATGATCTAAATATTTGTGGATTGGAAACAAATGGAAAATGGACAGGCTTGTGCTGCAGTTCTATGGATGTTTTGCCAACCAGGTCTTCAAGCCAGTCACGTGACTGAAAACTATGAATTGACACCAGTCTTGAACTGACAGTCCTGTTTTAACTTCTTTTATTCAACTGTATCCTTAAAAAGGGGGCTACATTCACAAAAATGTTGTTAAGAAAAAAGTTAAGCATTACTTAAGATAGATTCTCATAAGAAATTTTGTAAGAATGTTTCTGTGCAAATTTTGAAATTTTCTTCAGAATATATTTTTGCTTAGAATATATGCTGAATGCTACTGAAGATAATATTCTAATTATTGTAAATTTCCTTGTCCACAGAAAGTTTTTGGAATGTTTTTGTTTTCAAAAATAGCAAATCTATCAAATATTTTCCCCATTAGAACAACTATGGTAACCGAGAACTGTTTTTATTCACAAGCGGGCGGAGACTCATATCTGACTGTATGAATGAGGAAATTAGAGAACACTGATTTACATTCAGAGAACATTTGATTTATAGAAAAATTTAGAGAACATTTGATTTATATGACAATGAACCAATCCCAATCTTTAGATGCAGGGTCAAGACTAACCTCTTTCAACAATACTTGGATTAATTAACAAAACAACTTCTGTTGGCTTGTTTAATTGTATGTAGATTACAGTAGATTTCTTTGTACTAGTTCACACTTGTTTGCATTTGGTCAGGAAGCACTTTTTTCCTATTCTAGCAGATGATGCTCTGAGTTGCATGCTTGCCATCTGTTGATCACAATGGTCTCTTATGTGAAGCCAAAGCACTTTTTGTAATTTGCTCTCTGTATAAGAGTGTCTGCTAAATGCCTTACATGTAAATGGTTTAACTGCCAGTGAACTACTGTTGTGCACAGCATTGATGCTGCACTAAATTTTGTTTTTTGCTGTACAGATGCATTATCTTGTCTCTTGGAGACCAACGGTTTCCTCAAACTCACGTCAACCTCTATGTGAACACCTCTATGTCTATATGTCTACATTCACAAACAACCAGCCACTACAAAGAGCTACTTTTGTCAAAGTTGACAAAAATCTTCTTAAAGAACATTAAAAATACAAAAGTCATTTTTGTCCACTTAAAAAGTTGTAGACATAAAAATAAGTAGTACATTTGACAAAAATGATGTACAGTCACAAGAGCTGAATTCTTGCAATATATCAATAGCCTAAATAAATAAGCAAGCAAGCTATTTTATTCTAAATAAGGCTGATCACTTTCAGGGTGGCCCCCAACTTGAGATCACACGACCAGCAGATTTTAAAAATTCAAATTGCACTAACAAAAACAAACAAAACTTTTGTGCCAGCGTATGTCAGTATAAAGACCTAAAACATTCGGTTGACAAGGAAGAAAAGAGAGCACAACACAATCATGACCTTTAATTACTACCTTTTAATTTTCTTTTTAAACATTTTAGCCATTTTATTTTGGATGAAATGTGCAAGCAGCCATAAATGTGAAGGAAACGCCTACATGCTCAGATTATTTATAGAACCATTGTGCTGTAGTTGTTTTTACCATTGAAGCAGAACCCTCTAAAGCTTAGTGCAGCTGAACTTCCTAGACGTTCTCTCTGAACACTCTCATGTCTATCAGTCTCTCATGTGTGCTGTTGTTCTAAATAATGAACCATAAACAGGTATTCATTACTTTTTCAGGGATAGGTTGTCTTCCTGTGTCCTTTGTTGGCAGACGGTTATTTAATAACCAAGAAACAGCCTGACCTGCTGCCAAGTTTGTCTAAGAAGAGAGTAATGCGGTCATGCTTTGTGCACTTCTTGAATATGGTCAATAATGTGCAGCACCTCAGCAAAGCCTGTGTTTATACACTGAATGACAGAGGTACCATGCAGAGAGAAGAGCAGCTGGCATCTACACGAAGACGAAAGACATAATCAGCTAAAGACCAGGTGCTGAATGGTTTGGAAACACAATCCCACTGCCGTGAGCCTCGAGTCTCTGTTTGCTCCGGCCAGGTCCTGGCTGGAAAGTGGTCAGAAAGTAAAAAGAGCTACGCTCGCATTTGTAATTAGATTTCCCTGGTGAGTGAATGATACACAATGGCCTCAGCCTAGAAGAACATTTTATTGCATTTAGAAGTTGCTTTTCATAGCTCAAGAGACCTCATGGAGATTTCAGATATGCTTCTTGTAAAATGAAGAGAAAGAAAAAAGCAAAAAGAAACAAATGAGATAATTGGTAACATACTAAATGGAGCGATAAATTTAAATGAACAGAGCAGAAAATATGAAAGTGGGTAACACTGGCTTACTGTAGATCATTTGATTTAGGAAAAATCTAGTGAAGAATGTTTGAATTCTTAATGAAATATCTGATTGCTGATTGCAGACTTTGGCAAATCTGATTCTCTAGAGGAAATTAATGCGAGATTACATTGGTCTATTTCTCTGAAATAATCTGAAAACCAAAATGGAAAGCAAAAGACTCATTTATCTCATTGCTGTCTAGGAAAAATTTAATCTTCTTATATGGAAGGTTATATGATGAAATATGTTTAGAAAGCTCATTTTGGAAACACTTTACCTTGTGTTTGGAATCTTTGAAAACGGACCAGTAAAACAATTCACATCAAACCCTGGCTGAGCTCAAGTGTGTCTCGAGTTTCAACACAAAGTTAGGAAAGAGAGAGAATCGGAGAAGGCACCATGCAGCGGCAAAAAGTGACACACTGTTTGAATTCTCCCCTTCCAAAAGAAATGAGTCGGCAGTTGATTGTTGAGCCAGCAGGACTGTAATGAAACCTAAACAAAGCCCACTTAGTAATTAGTTTACATTTGGCAGCCTCTCTAATCCTTCCAACCCCAACAGGGCCAATGATGATGCTGGGAAGAAAGTGAAGAGTACAGGCTGTTTGCAGTCTGTCTGTAAACAATCATTTCATTCCCTACAAATGACATTTTTTCTTCGATTGTGCACATCCCTCATTCCATAATGCTATTAAAGAAATTCATGTAAATGGTATGTGAAAAGTGTTGCTTGCCAAAAAAATCATCCCAATAATATATGGCTATGTTTTAATGAATGTCAATGTAGATCATGTAGTTACAGACATCTACCAGCAGGGCTACTGAGGCCATGCTAACCAAACACTACAACACAGAGTCATTACAACAAGTCCTGACACAAACAACAAAACAATCTTACAGTAAAACCCTGCAGCCTCATCAGTATGACTCTCAGCAAGAGCAGTGACGCATTCAGTGCTGTTCCTGACATCAGCACACCAGAACGGAAAAATCTCTCACTGAGCCTCATCTAAACTCGCTGTACCTAAAAGCTGGTAGCAGCAACTTCTCTGGCCAAGTCTTACTTTATCAGAAGCAGTGAGTGTTTACCTGCTACTCAAACTGTAACTGAAACACACAATTCCAGAGTTGCATAATCTCTTATTTATGTAGTGTAGCATATTTGCAAAGTAAGCCCAATGACACATGCAAGTTTCAACATACATAGAATATCAGGGGAATCACTGATAATGGGACCAAAATACCATTTTTGCAAGGCATGCAATGCATTTGCACTCACGACAGTGAGAGAATAACAAAATCATGACATGAGGCCGCCATGTAAACCTGAGAATTGGGCATTCTTAAGGGTTACTTGATATCAATGTGGATTATTCAAGCTTTATAATTTGAGAATAATTACAAAGTTGTCACAGACAACAACCGCCTGGACAATGTTGATACACTGAAATATGATATTGGTTTATACAATACAAAATGAATAGGTGTGCAAAATGCTAAAAATGTCTCATTAAGATGGCACCACGTTTGCGTAACCATAATCTATGAGGTGTCTGCACATCAGAAACACCTCCTCTTTTAACCATTCATCCATTTCTTAACAAGCACTCTCTTTCCTGTCATCTTACAGATGCTCTGGCAGCCTGCTTTTACGTGCCAAATGACAGCGAACAGGGGCAATTAAATTGTTCTCAGAACTAGTTTGCCACCCGAGGGAGTCGGGCTGTGGACCGTCTCTGGCACTTAATTAGCACAGGCAAGGAGCAATATAGAGTTTTATAGGTTAAAGACGGACAAAATCAGACCTTCAAAAAAAGGAAGTATCCGAGTTTTGGGTCAAAAAGCATCATAAGAAATAGTTTGGATATTTGGTGAAAGCATGGAAGTATATAGCATGTAATCAGATAACAGGTCAACGGCTGTGATGTTATTCTAGTAGCAAGAAACTAATGTCTATATATCATGGACTGGGGAACAAGAACTGAATAGAGGGAGCTGGACCATAGAAGCTGACTCCATAAATGTCAAAAACAATGGTGCTCCAACTAGATTGATGATGTGAAAACATGTCTATATACTAACTGAGAATTCACACAGTGAAAAAAGTGAACAGCAAGGTTGTGGTTTGATTCTCAGGGAATGCAAGGACTGATAGAAATGTAGTCGCTTTGGATAAAAATGATACTGTAAGATTAGACAAACCCTAGATGTGCAGATTCTAGGGAAATCTGATCAAATTTTAACTCAGTCTCCCTAGTAATCAGCACCATATCTATTCAACTTTAATGATCAGATAACACTATATCACTGCTAAACCTGCATCTGAGCGACAGTAACATTGAAACTTTAGAGTGGTGACTCCCTGAAGTCCTTCGAGATAAGCATGCAGTCAGCTAGCTCTACCTAGATATCAGTGAGAGACCATTCAAGAGATCCATTATTCATAAGACTAGTACAGCGGCGATGACACCGCATGCCCTGACCCACTGAGCTGGATGTTCTGTGCCAGTCAGCAAGCATTGAGAAGTTGTTGTGCGGTCAGCTTACCCGGATACACATTTGGCTAAACAGTTGCAGCCAACAATGCTGGCGGGGGTAAACAGTTTCCAGAGTGTCGAGTGGAAAGAAAGAGTAATGAGCACAACTGATTTCGACAATCTGGGACCCATAGACTTGACTAATGATGCAAAGCATGGCATAGTTTTAACCAGAAACAAAACTGGCAACCCTAGAGGCCTCAGCCTCCTACCTGAAAATAAAATGGTGTGGCTTAAGAGGTTTATGTTTGAATCTTGTTCAAGTGATATCTTTTTTAAGAGAAATAATAAAGGCACCTGTTTGTCAGTAAATGTATATTGGTAAGATTAATGGTGACAGTTGGTAGCATTATATTTTTTTTAAATCTATGACACAGAGACCATTCAAATGGAAGAATCTATCCATCCAATCAACAATCAAGTCCCTCCAACGCATATCTTTTTGAAATAATCTTTCAACTCATGTCTCATGTTTAACTTATGTCACAATACGAAATAAATTATCTGACACTTCTACCATCACATCACAGCTTTAAAGAATTCAGAATTATTCTTATTTCAAGCTGATGAACACTAAAAACAATAACAACCAATCAGAATGCACTTGACGCTAAATAACTCTTGTGCTTATAATAAAAAGAAGGTTGTCATTCACTGGTATAGGTGTATCTTTATAGTTTGTATTCCTGGTGTGAATTGGCCTTTAATTTAGCAAACTTGGACCTAACAATTTCAAAACTAACAAACCTAGCCCTAAAAAAATGACAGAAAATATCAATCATAGTGGCACTACCACGAATAGGTCATATTTTACCTGAGAAGGTAGACTGCTCGCTCTATGTCATTCAGATCTTCATCCACAGTGAGCTTGTCAATTTCTTCTGCAGTCTGCAAATGGTGGAAACAAGATGAACAGCTATGAAACCTGGCCCTGCTATCAGCACTTTACATAAAACACAGTGCTCTAATAAAGAAGGAAGCAAAAGTCATTAGCATGAAATGTTGAGCGTCTCCATAGCAAAGACGAAAATCTGCAAAAGTAGTGCATCTTAAATAAAGAATGGCCAGTAATTGGGCAAGATTCCATTACAGATGACTCAGCCAAATATGTGAGGAGGCTGCAGGGAGGCAGGATGCGAGGCAAGAGGGACTGCGTGGGAAGAGATAGTGTGGGGGACGGGAGCCATGTGTGGGTGCCTAGTCTATTACTTTAGGGCTCTCAGAGCCACGATGCTTTTCTTTGGAACCTCCCCATTAAAAAAAGATAAGGGACAGAAAACACCCGCCCCCTCTGTAGGCGTTGCATTATTCCCGCATACGTGATGCTGACAGATGAGAGAGTATCCTTGCTCAACTTCACTGCTGCCAGGTACATGATTGCAGAGACGCCCAACACGACGTTCACACAACTCCATGTGAATGCAACCGCTTTAACGTTACGTGAAGGAATTCGCGGTAGTGATAGGAATAACGTTCAGGTTTGAAGTGGAAATCCTCTATTCCGCAGTGGTGAGGCGCGAAAACGAGGAGGCGAAGCGGTGATGCGGACAGCTGACAGAAACTGCGTCACTCAGCAGACTGAAGTGGGCAACCCCCGTCCTTCCCTAAGGATTCTAGTACAGTTACTACTTCAAATAAAGATAATAGCGTGTACGACGCGATAATGTAGAATAAACGGTCGTGGTGCGCGCAACAATATATGCGGGAGGAAGCGTCAAAACGCGTGAATGTTTTCTGCTTTAGTCTTTCCCTAAAGAAATCACCTGAGCGTCCAAACAATTCCTCCACTCTTAAGATATAGCAAGTATTCAATCACTAAAAATGCCTCAATGCTACAGTTTAGTTAAGCAGCTTATACGAAGCAAACAGTTAGCAGTCGTTTATCGAGAGAAGAAAATATTATACATACCTTCAGGCTCCTGCGTATGGGTCTCTCGATGAAAGTAAGATCCTGCAGGTCATCTATCTCTCCAAACAAACTGGACTGGCTCGGCGTCATTTTCCTGACAAACATCTGTCCTAAGTGTCTTAGTCAATGTGTCAGACGCGGGTGTCAAAGTCCTGTCATTATTGTGGCTCCTTGACAGTGAATGACTGATGTGATGTCTTTGATGAAGAGAGGACGGTCCTCCCACGACAAACGCGTCCCACTGGTTGCAAAGCTTGATCTATCACTAATTTATTTGCGTGGTGTTCAATTGTTTGTGCAGTTTCTACACGCGCTTTCAGCTGACGCGCGTGCGCTGACGGCACGTAGTAAGGGATTCCTGCGATAAAAGTGTTGCTTACTTTCCGAGAAAAAGATGGATTCGGTGCGCGTTTTCCCACTGGAGCAGCTCGAGATGTCGAGTGCTTGTGGTCAGCGCGTGCTGGTGATCAAAAATGAAATCCGTCCCCCGCTTATGATCAAAACCATCCAGATATGGCTGTTGTCATATGAAGAAAAGATCCCTGATATTCCTAGATGTAAGAGCGCAGCTGGCGCAAACTACATTTGCAGGTTAACCTGATCACACATACCTGTTCACCTGCCTCGGTTGACGTTAGCTCGCTAATAATACGACAACAAAGTTGAAAAAAATGGCCTGTCGAAAAAACTCCTCTCGAGAAAGCCGTGCATTTTGTCTAGTTTTTGTCTCACCTCAAGCAATCCTCTGTAAATCTAGCTCAAATGGCAACACGGATCGTTTCATAAATGCTACGTCTTTTATATTGTGGATGTGCTAGCAAGCAGGAATATTCAAACCACGCAAACGCACTGCACCAACTAAACTGGTTTCCATGGAGACAGCATGCCACAGCAGCTCAGAGCGACTGGAACGTCAGAGCGTTCAGTCGAAGTTCGTCATCGAAATGGACTCAGAACACAGAACATCTACTGAATGGTTTTGACCGTCGTGTTGTAATTGATTACGTTTACTTACGGCATAATATTCTAAATATGGCTAATTCCGGGTAAACATTCGGCTTGGAACAAACTGAAAGTGTGAGGTTTTGCTCGTTGTGTTAACTTGTAAACCAGTGCCTACCACAATTACACAACAATTAAGAATGCTAAAAAGTTACTTAATAGCCACATTTAAACTACTGAAGGGATGTAGAATTAGAGTTGCTTTTCAACTGTAGTACTTCAAGTTTTATTACTTGTACTGTAGACTACTGTACAGCACAACATCAGTAGGCTACTATAGTTTTAAGGTATTTATCTGAACTTTGTATTGCACTGAATGCCCTAAAATGCAGTTGCACTACAATGAACTAGATGTGCACTGCATAGTTACATTATAGGGTAGTCAAAAGTGAACTGCAGCTGTACCGCGGTTACACTACATAGAACTTTAAGTACACTTCATTCAAATGTATTTGTACTGCAATATAACGTCTACAACAGTAGTGTAAAAGCACTACAGTTATAAAAAACATTTTAGCATATTTTTAGCACAGCATTACCGAACAAAACTGAATGTTGTCCTGTTTAATTAAAATAATACTGCAATTACTCTGCGCAGTTCATTTTTGTAAAGGATGGACATTTTGCTGCAAGGCTCAATATTGTTTATGTATTGCTGTAAAACAGTCTCAGCTGGGCTCATCCAAGTTATGAAACAAATAAACTGGCACAAGCGCCAAGTGATAAAGTGTCAGTCTTCAGAAGCCAAAATTCAGAAAGTTAGTAAAATGTCTTACTGAACTATCATTCACTATGATTTGTAGAAGTCATGCAGGAGTCAGGTTATTTCTACATAAAACAGACCTATTTATAAGCGCATGTGTCTACAAACCTGTGTGAAGGAACTAAATGCTAGTCTGGCCTCCAGAGATCTTCACTATCCTTGTTTATATCCCTCTTGGATAGCAGGTCATATCAGGCCAGCTGGAAAGCTTTAGTCTCCTTACCACTGGGATCTCAAAGAATCCATGCTTAGCCCCTTGATCTGAGTTTCTCACATCACTGCTAGACTGACAATGGTCAACTTTATATATTCTCATCTCAACATGTGCAGTCTAGGATATCTAAACATATCTGTATGTCACTCTGAATTTATACTGTATGTGTGAACCACTCTTCTCTTGCTAAGTAAGATCCTCGCTGATAATCAGGATCGAATTCATCCAACATTACTATAACAGAAAAAATGAAGTCTAACATTATTTTACTGTATATTCTATATTGTAAAGTAAGTAAATGTGGAGGTGTTGTTATCTTAAGAAGCCATTTCTACCTGATTTTACCTGAATTACTTTAGTTGGTTGATTCTATCAGGCTGATTTAGTCTTTTAAACATATCTTTGACCAATTCATTTCGGAAAACTTTTTTTATTCTTAAATTATATGAGAGGCACTATAATGATTTGTGTTGTTAGGATTTTTTAATGATCAGAAACTAAATAAAAATGTGAATCAAAATATCTTACAGGGAAAGATTTGTGTTTGACATATTTTAACCAGATGGGGGTGCTGATGTACTGACTTTATGCATTAGGGATCAGTGGGAGTCATTTCATGCATAGGCGCCGATTTATGTTTCTGCCAGTGGGTGTATTATATATGTATTATAATTGAAATCTATTGACACAAATAGATAAAGTGCTATAAAAGAAACACTTAACAGCTTCCTTTGGATGTTTTCTTTCCACTAGACTGAAAAAATACTT
>SCHK01013556.1:216-15735 GCA_004124795.1 Poropuntius huangchuchieni
TAAAAATTATATATATAAATTAAACAGTGAATACATTTACAGCCTTAGAGAGCCATTTTAAACCACCTGCTCTGAGATTCTACCTGACCTGTATCTTCATTTACACTTGTGACTAAAATCTAGAGGGATGCATAAGCTTGTAAAGTCTACATCATCTGTTTGTCATACATGCAAATCTCTTATGACTCGCTGGCTGATGTTACTGTACTTCCTTGTTGATGTATTCTATATAATACGGTTTCTTGCATATTCTACAGTAGCCTATTCATCTAGTTCAAGTTACCCACGTTTAAAAAAGAAATATATGACAACTGACAGTTGTTCAGTACTATTATAAAGCTAAATAAATGCTAAAAATTTGCAGATATGAAACAACAGATAAAAAATAATTGTGGGATCTGGTTGACTATAATTTGCTTCAGGCTTTTAAGGATTTTCTTTGAATGCATAGTTTTGCAGGGTGTTTTTCAATGGGTGTTGGTTCGGTTGTTTTGCTATGAGCAAGAGAATAAATCCTTATTAAGTTAGTTTCATGCGTACAATCACGTCCCGTTCTTGAGTTCAAACAGGGTTTTAGGAATCTAGAACTTGCTTTTAATTATAAAACAAAGTAACTTCTAAAGTCCTAAAACCCATGTTTCCAACATTTTTTAAATCCAAAATAAACAAGTATAACAAAATTAGGTTTGCCAGTTGCCATCAACTACCATTCCACTTGCATACGGTCTCTAATACGTTCCTGCTGTCAGCACACATTCAAAGCCATGACAGCAAATATAAACAGTGTGCCTGCTCAAGCTAGAGTCTGGTTATTAGGGTAAATAAACATTGCAGCAGGATTCTGAGGAGAAGTGTGCATGCAGGGGGAGTATAAACTGAAAATTGAATGATAACATCTCTAAAGCCCTCTCTCACTAAGAAGAGGCGATGTTTATTTTCTCATCTCTGTATCTTTTTAGGTATTATCTCTGCTTAACTGTATAAGCGTACTTTTCCAGTAGTGAGAACGACTTTCTATGCTCACACATAGATATTAATTACTCTTTTCAGTAAAAGAATGTCACAGAAACTGAGGGGGAAATGGGTTTCATGAAATTGGGTGATTTGCATATTAAAAACAATTTAAATGTCTTGGAATTTTGGAACTGCAAGCAAGATAAACATCTCCTTTTGGCTTTAGACTTCTTGTAGACTATTAAAATGATATGTAAATAAACAAATCAGTGTTTTGCTCATAAACACACAAACAAACAGATTATTTAAATTCAAAAGATTACTGTTCACATTTGCTGAGCACGTGTACTTTTATACAACAACATTTGGGTTAAAATCAGTATCTTTTTCTTGAACATTAACATCATTAGCATGCAACATTATTGTGCTAGAATTATATAGTATTATGTATTATAAAGTGATTGATCAGTGTTATTAAATATACTTGCATTAACCCCATTTTTTCAGTTAAGGAACTCTAATCTTCAGTTTTGGGTTGGTGTGGGTGTTCACAGCAGTTTGAATTGGGCCTATCCTACTACGCTAAATGAACGCAGGGTAATGTTGTATTGGCAACACCTAATATTGTTATGCATACAAATCACAAGAAACTAAAGACACATGAATACATGTGAATAGAAATGTTGCCGAGAAGATTTACAACATGAAAACTAATTTACCACAAAAAAAATCTTTGGTGACAACAGTATAGGCCTATATATAATTTGAAGTTAAAATTGTAAATTCTACATTTTAGTACACATTTTTCAATTTGTATCAACCTCAGGCTGTCTTAAGCATGCAGGAAGACAAAGCAAGAGTTTAAACTTTCATTTCTGTACCACTGAATTTAATTTTTAATGTAAATGTCATTATACAGAAGCCTTAGCTATACTGTAAGATGATTTACAGAAAGACTTACAAAAGTAAAATTCATTTGTATAAAATATTAAGAAGTATCCTTTCTGGTAAATCTGAATAGCAAAATTTGAAATACTGTCTAAATTACAGCAAAATGCAGGTCTGAAAATCTTAAAGGTCATCCAGAAACAAAAACATACTAAGATTTTGCAGAATAATAATAATAATAATAATAAACAAACACTATTACACTGCACCATTAATTTCACTGGGTTTTTGATAAGCTAAACATGCACAGACCATAAGCACTTGAGCGTTGTTGAATATTAAGCTCCTCCTCTCAGGTGTAATCCAATCCAGTGCCCTGTCACAGGTAAAACCGGCCCCAATTTCTCAGTATATCCAAAAAAGCGAGAAAAGCCAACAAAACCCGTTCTCATACAGGCAATTCTAACGCAGCCCTCATCCCAACCTGAAAACGTTGCTCCATACAAGAAGAAGAAGGATCGGATTTACAGTACCAACTAGAAAGTCCAGTTCGACCATAAGAGATGTCACAGGAGCATGACAAGTAAGTTCACCACTGTAGGTCCATAGTCTACCGAGAGATGATCAACAGAAAAGGATCCCATGATTGAAAAATAGAGCACTATTTACTACTTAATCTTGGTTAATTTGCTGGAACTGACACAGATTAGCTTCTTCAGTCTGACTCGTCTCAGTAATTCTGGAAACGGTGTCTTCCCACGAGGAATCGGACTGACAGCCGAGAGCCGATTCCGCTACACAGTTGAGCTGTCTGGGCTCTTCGGTTCACCTGTCATGTTCAGACCTGCTTCGGTCACAGGTGTATCTGCACCTGCCGCGGGAGTTACGAGCGCCGTGCTCTGTTTGTCAGACTTGCGTGTTATTTGGTTTGTTCGTTTGTATTTTTCTGTGTGCACATTTTCCTCGTTGGAAGTGAAATCACATTTGAGCCTAAAGGCTTCTTGTTGGTACAGCTGGAAACAGCATCTGTGTTTTTGGAAATGTAATAATTGGTGAAGCATACCGGCTGAAGGTTTTTAGATTTTTTAAAACATTTTGTAATGGCAGTAAGCGTATGGTTATTTTATGGATTAGTATGTTACGATTCATCAAGTTAAATGTTGTTAATGTTTTGAAAGAAGAGTTGATTGAAACAGCACACCTGCTTTCTAGGCGTTGGCAATTCCTTCTCAAGAACGGTGTTTGGTCCTTTTGTACATTGTTTATAACATGCAAATCTAAACTGAATTTGTTACGACCTTTTCGGAAAACTTTAGGTTTTCTTTACTTCTCAGAACTGGTTCGCCTCTATTTAAGAACATCGTCAAGTATACACTCAAAATATTTGCCCGTTGGTGAGCTTTCCCTCATGCAAACAGAACTTTGTTGACGACCATCACCATAGCGTAAGCAACGTGAGACTTTGTGTCTGTGAATCCTGAAGAGAAAACTAAAACTCTCCTGTGTTAGTGTTTGGACTTTGGCGGATGTGGCCACAAACACATCATTAGTAATTTTGCGCTTGGTCGCCTCTTTTGTTTTAGAAGTGGGATTGCGTGTCCACAAGGTTTTATTGTCCCAGGATAACGGATCTATCAGGTTGCAAAGCTAAAATCAAACAGGGAGAAAGAATGGCACAATTAGTGAGTCAAATTACTCGTAATCCGTTTGCGTTAACCAACCTGGATGCAAAGTTTTGTCATGGCAACTCTTTATGGATTCATTCCATTATTAAAGGCTAGAGTGCTGTGTGACAAGAGACTAACCATCATCAGGATGAAGACTATCAAGAATAAATTTGAAAAGGCATGTTCCAAGTTTATAAATGTTTTTAAATGTTCTTCCTTAAATACACTAGATTTTTTTAAAGTCACATTTATGTGACGGTTAAGTTCCCTACCTGACTTAACCTCGCCCTGCTTTCCCACCCAAGTTAAAAAATAAACTCTACCTTGTCCTTATTTCATTGTCAGATATTTCAACACATAAATACATTTAATGAGCACTGAATCAGAGTATATTCAATCTCTGTAAGCCACCTTTGCCTAAATAATAGATGATGGTACTCAAGAATGACATAAGCGTGATGAAAACGCACAGAGGCCATAACCGGTTTTCTTAATGAACTTTGTCACAGTCTGTGAAAAGTCACTAGATCTCCTTCTGACACTTTACTGGCCGTCTTACTGGAAGAGCCAGTGAAACATGCTGTCAAACGGGAAGCTGCGGTCTGTGCAGAGATTTGTTGTTTGGGCCGGTTTTGTCACAGATTGTGAGATAAAGAAGGCCTTTCACAACAGCCAGCTCTTTTGTTAACTTTGACACCAGCAATAATGCCAAAACATCTTCAGATTGTTGTTGCTCAACATCCATCATTTTGTTCCTTTTGACTTTTTGTGTTTACAAATCACACAGCCAGTCTACCTCTGCCTGACGATTCATTTAGCTGTTGTTCTAAAACTGACAGCTCTTTATGAACTGTTCCTCACAGTAAGCGGGCAGTGCTCGTGCTACAGAATGATCCGGCTTACAGTCAGCGACGGCCTTACACAAGTGAGGATGAGGCCTGGAAGTCGTTCCTGGAGAACCCCCTCACAGCCGCCACCAAGGCCATGATGAGCATCAATGGAGATGAAGACAGTGCTGCAGCTCTGGGTTTTCTATACGAATACTACAAGGTACGACTAGAGATTAACATCAAAAATAATAATAATTTGTAATGCACTTTTCGCGATAAAAAATAAAATAAAACGAAATCAATATATCTATATATATATCTTAAAACAGACAAATGAAATCATCATAGAATTATTCTTTTAAAGGGGATAAAAGGAAAAACTTTAGACAATAACAACAAAACCTTATTTAATGCTTATGATAATTATTTGCATGCTAAATAATTAAAAAGTAATTTAATGATATATGACATCCTTTCGCTTCATAAAATGTCAACTAGTATGGTAAATATGTTCACTGACAGATATAATGGGTAAAGCTGTTGCTATTGGATGTGGTCAGACTTACATAGAGTTTGTTTACTTTCCCCAGGTGCCGCGGGAAAAGCCAAAGGCTGACGTCCTGGGCTCTGATGTGGCTCCCAACAAAAGGTGAAGCTCTCATCAAAGATGCAATAGTGAATGCCGTTTTTCCCATACTGAGAAGATGAGACCCTACTTCATGTTATTCGTTGCTAGGGCTGCAATTAGCTTACCAATATACACAAATCAATAAAGAAAACGGTCAGCAACGATTAAATTTGATGGACTTGTTAGGTCTGTTCGCTGAACATGTCGAAACTATGTCATTGACATCAACGTGAAAAAGTACTAAATTGTTCGAAGCATGAGAGCACTTTATTAAACGCTTCAAATATCATGCGCGTTGAGTTTAATGTTTCCGCGCTGCCGTGACGTGCTTGTGTTGTTTACTGCTTTTAGGGATTTTCCCCAAGCACAGATATATTTTTTTTATCTGTACTTTGTGTTTTTTTCTTGTTTAAACCCAAACAAATATTCACATTTCGCAAAAAAAATAAATAAATAAAAATAAGCAAGTTATTGGTAAAAGACGCGTACGGATGCGCATGCGCGTCAACCAGAAGCGGCACACAACAGAGGGAAGGGACCAAGGAGGGCTATAATCCATATTTAATTTCATTTAGGTTACAAAATTCTACATATAAAGCAAGTAATTTGAATACAAATATCTGTAAAACGTGACATTTGTGTTTACCTTTTAACATTTAGAACCTTCATTTAAATATAATGTATTGTTTATAAATATATTTTTTGTCAGTGGGTAGCATGACTCGGTTTTTCTTTGGTATTAGGTTTATATTTGTTTTTAACAGCTGTGCATTTTAAACATTTTTGTGAAGAACAATGTTTGTTGCAGTTAAATGTGTACCTTCTACATTTATCAGTTGCTTGGAAAACATTTTTTAAACATTTTATATTGTATATTTTGTTTTTTACATTTTCATTTACGTTTTGCAACAGAAGCTTGTTGACCACTCTCCAAGAGCCATCGCCAGAGAACCGAATCCAGGTTCTGAAAGGAGTAAATATCGTTCTTCCAGGGAACCAGCACGCCCCGGACAAGAGAGGCCTTTTCCCCTCACCCGATACTACAGTGACCGTATCCATTGCGCCTGGGCCAAACTACCCGGTGAAGACTGAGGGTCCATCACATGGATTCTCCGTCACAGTCCCCAATCCCCACTGCTCAGAACCAGACAGTCACACGGTGGTATTCGACCAGCTCCCCCACAACCAGTTCAGTCCGAACACACAGCCGCGCACCCCAGACTCGACCTTCCCAGAGAACTCAGATGTGAGTTCTCACACACACACCTCCTGTCTCCCACCCTCAGACAATACTTCATTTACCTGGTGACTCTAAAGACATTGTTGTATTGAGCCCCCTCCCTATTTTTATTTGAACATGCCAAAATAGCAGCTAGCATGTCATTATGCCATTGTCTCTCTTACACAATAAAGTGCTGTATTTTCCTCTCACATAATAGCCAGGGCCTTTTCTCTCTCTCTCTTTAGCCCGCTCTCATTCCCGCTCCCTCTCTCTACCTGCTTGTTTTTAAACCTGGAGGGAGGATTTTCTTAGAAATGATAGTTCCACAAAAACCTTGCACACACAGGGAGAGCCGTTTGTTTTTTCTTTTGCTTTAGCAATCAGTTTTCTCCCACTGACTGAATGAGTGGTGATGTTGTGTTTGCACTAATGCCAGGCCCTCTTGCCCCTCTTTTGTGCTCTACAGGTGTTCGCGTTCCCAAGGGATCTCCAGTTAGGCATGGGTCCCATGCCGCACGAGGACTACGCCACTTTTGACACAGTGTCAGGGTATGTCAAACATAACCTCAGAAAAAAACTTAATTCCATTTAAGAGATGGCAGATTCTATCAGCCGAGTGTGTGCAAATAGCATGAATAGGTCACTGGTGCATCCTCCTGACAGGTGCTCATGGCCTATTTGTAGATGAACGTCAGCCTACAACAAATATAACAAGCTGCCTCTTCTGTGTAATAGCAAACATGGGAATTGTCATGGGTGTATTTGGTCTGATGGTGCAAATATGTATTAAGTGGTGACCCCTTTTTTGTGTTTGGTCAACAGTAATAATTTTGAATACACGTTAGAAGCCTCCAAGTCTCTCAGACAAAAATCTGGCGATGGCACAATGACATACCTCAACAAGGGACAGTTCTATCCCATCACCCTCAGGGAAACCGACAATGGCAAACTCCTGCATGGCCCCATCTGTAAAGTCAGGGTAAGAAGAGTATATCTATCTGTTTTCTTTTTATCTATTATATAAATAACAACAACAACATGTACTGCGTTAGGCTAACTGAGGCTGTCATTGCGCTTGCTTATTATCGCTCTTTTGTTGATTCAGATTGCTTCCATTGTCCTCACGTCAAAGTCGCTTTGGATAAAAGCATCTGCTAAATGACTAAATGTAAATATATAGATATTCTATGTTCCAAATGTGGAACAGGTCCATTGTTAACTTCCACATCCACTAATAATTGCTTTTTGCCAGTTGGTTAAAAGTAACAGCAAAAATGGCCATTTGATAATTTCTTATCTAATGTAATTACATTCATACATCTTTGTGTGTAGCTTAATGTAAGTGTCCAGATACTTTCCAGTGAAATTAGTACGTATTTAAATGTGTAAATACTTTCGGTACCACTGAATGTACGAGTACTTGTTTGAGAGTGTTGAGGTGTTGAAACAGTAACACCGTGTTGTTTTTCAGAGTGTTGTGATGGTAGTGTTCGGAGAAGAGAAATCCAGAGATGACCAACTCAAGCACTGGAAATACTGGCACTCAAGACAGCACACGGCCAAGCAGAGATGCATTGATATCGGTGAGAGTCTTTGTCTTGGGGTATCAGTACACTGACTGATCTCACTCATACTTTTATGTCTCTTTGATTCTCTGGGTCCAGTGTAGTTCAGGGTGGAGTAACGAGTACAGATAGCAAACAGGCATACAAAGTGGATGCAGGGGGGCTGCAGGTGGGGACAAGACAATAGGTCAAGGGGAGAGCCATCAATGACCTCCACAATGAACACAACAAATAAAAGACGAGCACTGTAAAACATGAAAGGGTACACAACATTATCTTGCTTTCAATGAAAGTCAACTTCTGAGGGGAAAATACCCTTTATAACTTAAAGGGATAGTTCACCCATAATGTTGTTCCAAACCTGTAAGAGTTTCTTTCGTCTGTTGAACATAAAATAAGATATTTTGAAGAATGCTGATAACTAAAAAGTTGACTGTAGCCATTCACTTCCATAGTATGAAAAATACTGTGGAAGTCAATGGCTACCATCAACTGAGTAAATGATAACACAAATTTTTATTTTTGGGTGAACTATCCCTGTAATGTCATAATATTATATTAGTAAAATACAACATATGTAACAAAAAAAGCCTTGATTAACTATGTTTAACTCTTGATTTTATNGCAAATTTTTATTTTTGGGTGAACTATCCCTGTAATGCCATAGTATTATATTAGTAAAATACAACATATGTAACAAAAAAAAGCCTTGATTAACTATGTTTAACTCTTGATTTTATCTAAAAAGCTCATTAACATTAAGTTATAGTCTATGATAGTCACTTCTGCCTGTGTTATTGATTTCAAATTATAATATGACCAAAATATTCCATCCCCCATTTATCCATTCTCTTACAAAGTCTGTCTATACTCATTAATCAAGCCTCTCTTGTCTCCCACAGCGGACTACAAAGAAAGTTTCAACACCATCAGCAATATTGAGGAGATTTCATACAATGCCATTTCATTCACATGGGATATCAGTGAGGAAGCAAAGGTAAAGTTATTTTAGGGCACTTCTAATGTTTGCTTCGTTTTAGTGAACCGATTTAATTAATAAATAGTGTTATTGCTCTTTTATTTGTCTTGACATCTGTTAAAGAAAACAAGTGACTGAGTTTACAGGTGAATAATAGAAAAAAAAACTTTTTTAAATTTGTTTCCATGTGTTAAATTTCTAGGTATGTATTTTTGGCATGCAGATAAAGGATCTTAAAATAGACATGACCTTTTAGGAAAAGTATGACTAACATGAAGATTTACACTCAAAATAGACCATATGCATAACAAATAGAAGACATAAAAAAGGCAACAAAAACAAAGTGTGCTGTATCCCGAGAAACATTAAGAAATATCCTAAGGAAGTGTGAAGAAGGGGCTTTCTGAGATTAGTGTAGTTACTTGAGCTGGGCATTGGTGTTTTGTGGAGTGATGTAGATATTTGTTGTTCACTGAGATTAGGTGTATGTGAATGCTGAAATTATTAGTTATCAGAGCATTAGGCCTGACAGCCTGATGGGTTTATGGGGAGACGCACCCAACAATGGCATCAAGAACGAGGAAATTCTGACGGGGGTGCAGTGAGCACTGACAGCTAATGGAATCCTGTTTGACGAGTGTGTCGAGACTAGTCGGGTTAAACCCGTCGCAAAGTGACAAACAGATTTTGGTTCAAATCCTCTGCCTCAGTCTGATTAGTTTTGATTTTTCTCCTCCAAGTTGAAGCATCTGTCTGAAAAATAGTTTTGGCACAAATAGTTGTGTATTCATGTAATTAAAGTTCTAATTAGTCACATTAAAGTAAACAATCCAAAGTTTAAAAATTGAAATGAGATATTTTTGCAGTGAGCAGTGTTGTCCTATAACCAGGATGCAGATCATAAGATAAGCCCGCCGCTGTAGGATACTCATCCGTGTGCACAGTCTCCTGTGTGCCGACTGTTTGCAGTTTTACTTGTGGGAGTGGTTTAGACTGTGTGTTTGAGAAAGACAGACAGAGAGAAACAGAAAGTGGAGAGAGAGAAAGAGCAAGACCATGAGAGGTTTGGAGAAGGACGGTTGGAATGGATTTGTGGCGCTCCCTAGCGGACTTTTTGAGAAATTACAAGCATTGAGTAAATGCTTGTGCAAATATTTGATGAATAGTTGAAAGACCATTTGTTTGTAATTCTTATTTTGCCTCAGGCCTTTTGTTAATAATCTATTATTACGTAAGATGCTGTATTGCCATTGAATAAAGTTAAAGTAAATTTTGCTTTAGTAGGAATAAACAGATGCTGTTTAAGAGTTGTACATATACACAACCATTCGAAAGTTTAGAAAATAGTTAAAGAAAATAACACTTTTATTCAGCGAGGATGCATTAAATTGATCAAAAGTTTCAGTAAAGACATTTTTACATTGTTACAAAGAAAATGTCTACTTTATATCCAACAAAGAATCTTAAATAAAATGTATCACTACTAGCTATAACAGTTGTTTTTTTCAGTGTAAATTACCTATAAACATGTTGCACGATTCATATGGAGTATTTCTAGAAACATTAATATAGGCGAAACAGTAATAATTATTATTAAAATGTCACAGTTTTAATTAAATTATTTAATTATATATAAAAAAAATTTATAGAACATGATGGAACAGCAGTTCCAGAGTGCTGGAATTAAACATAAAGTCTAAAAAAAATGTTCTGCGATTCTATTCTGTTTTCAAAAGGGGGCGACAAACAACAGATAATGGCATCACAGTCTGGTGTTCCAAGTTTCACCTCACATATTTACAGAAAACAGTACTCATAAGTTCAAAACAAGCAAAGCTATCCACACAGTGAATAAAAAAAAAACACTTTAAGGTTTTTCCTTGCTTGTTCATTCAATTCACTGCACTTTAACATGTTACTGTTTATATATATATATGTATATATATATTTTTTTCCCCCTTTTCCCATGACAAGAATTTATAATTTTGCTTTTTTTANATATATATATGTATAAATATTTTTTTTTTCCCTTTTCCCATGACAAGAATTTATAATTTTGCTTTTTTTACTCCACACAATTGAAGAAATTTAAGTTGAACTGAGCATAACAATACTCTTAATTTCCAAGGATCAATTTGTAACAAATGATGGCCGCATGGCATTTAATTGTTCCCTTTCTTCCCTGTAGATCTTCATCTCGGTGAACTGTCTGAGCACAGACTTCTCCTCTCAGAAGGGAGTGAAGGGCCTACCGCTCAACATACAGATCGACACCTACAGCTACAACAACCGCAGCAATAAGCCTATCCACCGCGGTTACTGTCAGATTAAGGTCTTCTGCGACAAGGGTGCAGAGCGCAAGATCCGTGATGAGGAGAGGAAACAGTCCCGTAGGAAGGGCAAATGCCCTGAAGTCAACCCTCCTTTGGGAAACTGTAAGCACAGCTTCAGGTTTTTACTTTGACGTGTAGATTTAACTGATTTGATGGTGCTTCGTAGTAGAAACGTGTGACTAGAGCTCCAGTAAGAGGTGTTTTTCACTCTGTCCATGGTCCATTTTTCCCAGTTGGGCCAGATGTCAAGGTTCCCCTTCTGCACAAGCGCAGCGACATCACCATCTTCAAGACACTGACGGACTTTGAGACGCAGCCTGTTCTTTTCATCCCCGACATCCATTTCTCTACCTTCCAGCGTCATGTGAGTACACTGGAAACTTTTTTTTTTAATTTCACAATTACAAATATCAGATATAAAGTAACAGTTTGTAAGTTTCAAATGACCTCTTTGAAACAGTTGTGGGTCAAAAAATGCTTATCAGCTTTATAGACCCGCCCCATTAAAAAAAAAATCTAAAAAGATTGATTTTTAACATTTTCTATCGTTGTCAGAATTATGAAACTCAAATGCACTGTGCTCTACAAGTATACAGCTGCTAGACATATAGATTATGCAGTGTGTGTTATGACACATTGCATGTGAGCACTGGTGATAAGATACGAAGATACGAGAATATACGATAATGTATTTTTGCAGCTTGTGAGCACAATCATATAGTTTAGGTTGATTTTGAACTCAGTAACTCTCCAGTTTCTGGGTTACTTCTGCATGGCACTAAACTTGCAACTATTGCGTTATCAATCCAGAATCTTATCTGTTAGTCTTTGCCGGAGATGATCAAGTCTGAAAAAAAATGAATGTCATCAGAAAATGCTGGTGCAAGATTGGGTAAAGGGAAAAAAGATAGAGCAAACTGGCTTTTGTTTACACAGTTTCTCACCTTTTCCCATTAAAAGAACTTGTATGTTGTGGGTTATTAAACACAAATGGTGTAAAACTCAGTGGCATGAAATTATCAGTCAATCAATCAAAGACTCATCCATGTTCTGTTAAGACTGACTTTTTATGATATAAATGTAAAAATTAACCATTGTATATTATTTTATTCTGATATAATTTTTTTAAATAAATTATACATTCTAAAAATATATTATACATTTATTATTAAATAACAATATATGATATATATCTACATCAAACTTTAATTTTTTCCCTTGCATATTTGTAATCACTTTGTCTGACCTAGTCAAAGCTCAATTAATTTTATTTTATTTTTATTTATGTTAAATTAAAAAAAGGAATTAAGTATCAACTTCATATTTTCTTGTATTAAAACCAATATAACGCTCTTGGGAGTGTTAAAAAAATCTGATTAGAAAAAAGATTACAATTTGTGGTCTCTTGCAAAAAGTATTAATTATCTATGTGCCAGTGCCTCTATGATGAAGCCTCTTAGCAGAAATGTTCCCTATTATCATTTACATATAAGTGGCTGTAGGTAAAAGCATATTGATATCAGCATTTCAGTGCACTTCAGTGCATGTGTGAGTGCAGACTGCTGAAACGTTTCACGGAAACAGCAGATTGTCGTTGGGTCACGGTGACCAGAATGATGCAGTCAGTTGGAAGCAATACAGTCATTTCTCACGGTTATGAAATCTGCCATTTATGGCATGGGATTGGCTGTTATCAGAGGGTTCTTGGCAAGAGATCACATCTTAAGCCCACGCGCGGTTTCTTAGCAAATCAAAACATGCATAATTTACCCTGCCAGCTTTGTTCAGCGTACCATTCCGGTCATAAACATCAGTGGTACCCATCCCTGACTCACATGTCTTAGACCTGGAAGTTATTTTTAAATCAGTTCTGTTTCTTGGTAGAACCCTTCATTTAATTTCACTTTCCACCTTTGACTCAAAAACCTGGTCACTTATACGGCTAAAATCACATGGCACACAGGAGAGCAAATGTTAGACAGTGTCCTTAAACATGACCTTTGATCATCAGTAGTTGTCTAGATCCAAAAATAAACCCTCTGGCTATTTGCTCTTCACTAAAATCACGCACAAAAAGAACAAGAAAAATGAACTTTGCCATACTTTTCTAATGTCACACAAATTAAGCGATTTCAGAGCAGTGGAAAGATGCACTTTTATGTGCTAATACAGTGCATCTTGCTGTTGTTCTGAATGGTCAGATTTATACTCTGGGGGTGTTTTGTGAGGAGTGTACACTGCAGTATGCAGGACCTAGAGCAAAAAAAAAGAGTTGGTCTCAATTTACAAGCGCATCATTAATCATCCCAAGTAGGTTAACCGTGTTAGCATGTGTTAATGATTTAACCCAAGGGTCTTCTACAGGGGGTCTGCGGTCGTCCTGCAGGGGATCTGGAAATTGTTGTTTCATCTTAAACAGATTTTTGTGGCAAACAAAATAAAGCAGCCGAAGGTCTAATTCTCATCCAACAATAAAATACATCAACTAAAATTAAAATGTAATGTTTTTAATGACTTTAAAATGTGAGCTTCATGGCAAAGTACGTAAATATCCTGCATTCAATATAATGCTTTATTTTTTATTTTTTTTTAGAGAATTCTCTTATGCTCACCAAGGCTCCATTGATTTAATAAAAAAAATGTTGAAGACAGTAATATTGTGAAATATTATTACAATTTAAAACAGCTGTTTTCTTTTTAAATCTATTTTAAAATTGAATGCAGAAATAATTCTAATATGCAGATTTGGTGCTCACAAACATTTATTATTATTATTATTATTATTATTATTATTATCAGTGTTGAACAGTTGTGCTGCTTAATATTATTAATATACTGTAAATGATTTGAGAGGTCCAAACTCTACATTTTATGTAGAATTGCTTTGAAAAAAAAAAAAAAAAAAAAAGACTTTTAACACTGGCACTCGAACCAACTGAAAATTTTCAGTGCAACAATCTACAGTGCATGGGGCTCTTGGCTTGAAAAATGGCCAATGGTTTTACAACGCCTCCTTATTCTGAAATATTAAAGGTATTTGTTAATGACTGTTATTTAACATCTTTTGTGGCTTTTCTCATTACAGCCTTTCTCTCCGGAGGACTCAGAGGAGGGGTGAGTTTCTGTCTTTTGCCTACTTTGTGCTCATTTATGTCAGCAATGTTTGTTCAAGACAGGGGAGGGTTTAAAATGTGCATTATTAGAGCAAAACAGCATTTAGCTCTGCCTTGAAGCGTTGCTCCCTGTACAGCGTTTCCAGGAAATGTGCAGGTGCTGTTTGTGTCATGGATAATGATGTACTTGTTAGCGCCTTCTTTGTCTATAGGGATGGAGGCTTTCTCAGAACTACACTCATCTGCTGCATCTTTCTCATCGTCTCCTCTCTCTTCCTTCTTTCAATGTTCAGTTCAGCTATGAAGAGATTACCTTATTCTGAGGAGGAGTTTGGATCACCTCCCAATAAGCTGGCAAGGATGGATGAGCCCAAAAGAGGTGTGTTTTAACTGGAACTGGGTTATATGTCATTTGTTTTGTCCTTGCTGTGGATGAGACAGATTATTTGGGATATTTTTGTGTTTATTTCAGTATTGTTGGCGCTGTAGTATCGGCACTGTTATGGTGCAATGCCATTTGGTTGCTTGTGAGTAACCACACACAAAAACATCCTAATTCAAAACACATTTGCTCTTTTCCAAAACTTAGTGAGCTGCCTACGAAGGATATCTCCTAAGATGTTGTTTTTGACTAACTCTAAGGCAATATCACATGTATCCTTCATGGAAAAGACAATCCTATGATACACTGCAGTATGTGCAGTAAAAATAAAAAAAATCAAGATGGCAGACTTTCTGAGAGAAATGTTGGTTTTAAGCATATGCTGCATTCAAGTCATGCTGTAATTACTGTAATTATGAGATGACAACCCGTGATGTTCTACTCGGAGGTGTTCATGTCCATGAACTAAGAATGATGTGTTTTTGTGGCAACACGATCAACGCCAAAATGAATTTGCAGCAGTCAGGTGGTACAGCAGTCACGTGATACAAGTCACAGCTCTCAAAACATTTAGAGTTTACAAGTTGCAATTACAAGTTCTGTGAAGACTTTAATGCTTTTTACAAGGCAGAAACTCGTAATTACAGTAATTCTGACATGACATGAACAGTACTGAACAGAATTCATAAAATAGTATAATAAAATATTTTTAAATTTAATATGAAAAATCTACATATAATAATAATAATTAATAATAATAATAATAATAATAATAATACATTACATTTAGTCATTTAACAGATGCTTTTATCCAAAATGACTTACAAATGACTTTGTCATTCAACAAAATCAACAAAAGTGTGTATAATAAATAATAGATATTATTTAATTGTAAATCATAAACAAATAGTAAAATAATTGTAAACATATAATAATAATAATAATAATAATAATAATA
>SCHK01013685.1:0-14607 GCA_004124795.1 Poropuntius huangchuchieni
TCAGACGCAGCGCACTGTGTTTGCAGAAATAAAAATAGATGTTACTCGTGTTAGCGTGTGTTTAGCCATTTTTAAGTTAATGTGCAATCGGAGCCTAAATAATGAAGTGATAAGAAGAAGAAGATTAAGAGCGCAGCGCAGAATTGTGACATCTGTCGCATTTCAATGCCGTAAAAATCACAAGAAATGGGACACGGCCGTTCAGACTGAAGTCGCATTGCAAAACATCGGATATGTATCCGATTTAGGACCACATATGAAAGGCGGGTTTGTGCTGTTCAGACTGTCATAAGAAAATCAGATATTGTCACATGGATTTGGGCCACTTTAGCCTGCAGTGTGAACAAAGCCGTATTTGCAATATTTTGTTGGTTGAAATATCAATACCAAGGTAAACAACAGTACAACCTGTTCTTTTACAGCTTTGTTAAATATCTATCCGGTTAAATGTTATAAACCCTGTCCTTGGCTAATGTCCAAATTTGGTTAATTTCTATTCATTTTATTAATTTTTGCATAGCTCAGATATCCAAGTCTATTGTGCATCCATCCCATTAGGGCTCTCCTAACTAATTGTATCTAATCTAGTATTTAATTGGCAACACTTAAATACTGAATACTGAAATAATGATTTTGATGTTCCAAACTTTACAAGAAGTGTTTGATACAGCTGCACTCTTTTCATTTTTGATTGTGTGTGTGTGTTTTATTTTTTTATCAGTATTATGTATTTTTAGTTGGACTGGAGGGGGTGGAGGCAGGCAAGAAATATGGTTGCGTTCTTCTCCACTGCATGCTTGTCGTGCGCCGCTGCTCCAGCTCTCCCCAACTCACTATATGTTCACCCCGATATGCACCCCGAGGCAATGTGCCTTTCATTATTTCTTTTGAAACTTTCATCTGAAGTCTCCTAGGGATTAGCCCTCTTGATTCCTGACACAGTCGATGAAAAACAAGCCTTATACTCTGGGAGGCTTTCAGCCAGTGAAGCTACTCTCTCTGCTCCATCTCTCGCAGTGTTCAGCCATGTCAGGATTCCTACACAACAAGTGGGCTGTCTTTCTTGATTTTCCTAATGGCTTCGGTGATCTCTTATCATTTGGAAGAGAGCTGGGGGTTTTAAAACGCTCCGTCTCTTTCTTTGTTAATGAATGTAGCAAATCTTTACTACTTAACACCTCTGAGATTTTATCAGGGAAACTGTGGTCTGTTCACGGTCATGAATGTTAATAAGCCCTCTTACCTCAAGTGCTTCAGTGCCTCAGCCCTCTCGGATGGTCTTTACAACAACGCTGGGACTTACAAAGATGATGCAAAGCTTACCAAGTTGCAAGTATGGAATTGTAAGTGCTGGCTCTTTCTAACTGGCCAAGCTGAACCTGCGCTTTTAAATATTAATTGGTGTTCTTCAGAGATTTAAAGGGATAGGTCAGACAAAAATGGAAATTCTGTCAGCATTAACTCACTCTCATGTCGTTCTAAACCAGTATGCTTTTCTCTCTTCTGCATGACACAGAATATGTGCAAATAATGAAGGTCAATGGGGTCCAAGTTCACTTATGGCCTATTTAAATGGCCTATTGTTTCTCATATGGACATTTGTAAAAAATAAATTTGCATGGCACCTCAGTGATAAAACTTGGATTCGGATGGTGATTTATTCACAGTGGAGAAATGAGTTCTGTGACTGTACGAACTCACATGGCCAGTCGCATGATTGTCTGCTGTAAATAAAATGTCATTTGCTTGGAAAATAGACTTGTTATAGTTGAAATAGTCCTTAAAACGATGCGTTTCAATAAAAAATAAATTTTTAAACATAAAGCTGCTTGGTTTATATGTTCATGTANTTTCTATCTTGCATTTTATTTCCTTAAAACGATGCGTTTCAATAAAAAAATTAATTTTTAAACATAAAGCTGCTTGGTTTATATGTTCATGTATATAATTGTTGGCCTATTTAATACTTATTTAAAATTTATTGCATACATGTTGTTGGCATAATTAATGACGCATTTCAAATGTTTGTGCTTTTCTTCTCTTTCTTCTTTTTGTTCTTAACAGCTCCCTCTCGTTGTGGTGAAGCAGTGATGAAATATTGTTCTTGTAAATACTTTTCAGCATTTCAGTAATAAATATGCATGCAAATTACATCAAAGTGCAACAGTTACCGTACAGCGTTTGACAATGGTCTAAAAGGATTTAAATGGTGAATTCTGAACCGATTTCTTCTTTTAAACTCAGAAATGTGGATTCGGTCAAAAAACAGCAGGTAATTTGACCTGAGATTTTTACACAGGTGGTGGGAGAAAAACACTGATATTCTGTATTCAGACGGCAATAAAGTCACAGACTAACCCCTGTAAATACTGAAAATGGATGTGTCATGTATGTTACGGCGGTGATTTCATATATGTTATATGTGAGGTTCTTTTGAGGTTGAGTTTAAGATGAGAGACTATCCCTCTAAGCACTGTGTGTTTGAAGCTGCCCATTTTTTGCTGCTTTCTTTTGTTAGGATTTTCACTGTGTTGTATTTTGCCATGAAGCAGGTGGAGCTAATCTATCTCTTTTGCCCTTCAGTTATGGTTTACTGTCCAGGGGACTGGACACGAGTGTCTCCAATAATCTCTTAATTAGGCGATGATGGACTATTCATTTAGTATGCAAAGCTGCAGATCTCACTTTTCACTGAGCAAAGCCCCCTTTCTCTGTGGCGGCAGAGCCAACGCTAATGATCTCAGCAAGTGGCAGCAATCCATTGCAGTGCTACTGTGGGGCCACATTAATCTTGTGGGTGATCCGTTTGATGAATGACCCTAAACTAGAAGTCCTAGCAGAATCCACCCTAATTATGCTGAGGGTGCTCCACCTGGGAGGCGCTCGAGGGACTCTTTGCAGACTCAGGGATGTGTCGCCGCTCTACAGGTGCTTCCAGACATTGCTCCGGTGGAAATCCGGTGGACCCTTTGGGAGAGGTGACGTCACATGTCCTGGGGCTACCAGCCAGAGGTGAAGATGATGTATTGGACCCGTTCCTCCCATGTGCCACCTGGGCAAAAGCCTGCGAAAGTCATCAATCTGAGGGACATCCCGAGAAGGGGTCATTAGAGGCCTTAGATCTATTACAAGCTGTTCTGATTCTTTTTAAACTATTTGAGAGATCTTTCGCTGCCGGATTGCTTTCCGGGGTGTTTTTGCCATTCCACTGGCATTCAATTGCTTCTCTCTGTTGCTCTGAGTTATGTTTGAAGATTGAACGCTCAGCAGGGAAAGTGTTGCATCAGCTGAAGTTCTGGAAAAATAAATAATAAACCAATGTTCTCTTGAGAGGCAAAGGAGAAGAATCTTGTTCTTAAAATTAGTCGAACAAACAAAAGTGTGTAACTTTTCAAACCTTCATTACAAGATTTGAGTTAAATGTTATAGTGCAGCTAGAAATGAAATTTTTTTTCTTCAAATGTCTTCACTTTCCAAGTTTTATGTCTCTGATTCTCAACGATATTTGTTTTGTTTTAGTGGAGTTTTGTTTTTAGGTACAGTTTCCAAAACAAAATTGTGGTAAAATCAGGTTAAGTTAGATATTAAAATACTATACTGTACAAATCATAACACTAAAGGCGAATGTAGTCATCACAATTTTATTTTAAACTTCCTAAAGATTAAATTTAACAGTTTTATTAGTGTACATAAAATTGAACTTGTGAGCGTTAAGTGAAAAATAGAGCAAATGAGCACAAATAAATATCCAGTATCAGCCAATGTCAAGCAATTGTCAAATTTAAATAAACACTAAAAATGTTATTTAAAAAGTGAATTTAGACATCACAACAGTTTGATGAATAGATATTCAATTTGATATTTGCTAAAGATTACATTTATTATTGACAGCATTGTTAAACGACAGCAAGTGATTAAAAAGTAAATCACATACACAATTAATATTCAACAATTAACCTCTATATATCAAGCAATAGAGATAAAATAAATACATAAATAACAATCTGTTATTAGTCGATAACCCATGTGGTACCAATTTTGTGCATCACTTATTTGATGGATTTTACCTGTTATTGTTTAGCTACTGTATAAACGTGTCTTGACCCTCTCTTGTCAAATCAACTTCGAGTATGTTTTTTTAAGATATAGACAATGGTACTATAGCGCAACGAGCAATGTAATCTTAAAACAGTCGCTCTGGTCTTTACCCTACAATTGAACAATAGTCTTAACAATAGCTTCTGAGAGTTTCATTGCCATTCTGTTCTGCTACAGGACTCTGAAGGATCTGTAGGAGAACCTTAATGAGAAGAAAAGCCTTCATAAGAGGGCTGATGTCTCCAGGGCAAAGCACGGCCTAGCGGACGTCCGCAGGGAAATTCTTTGACCTCTAGTTTCTAGTAGCGAGATGCGAGACTCCCCATGGCCCCTGATGGTTATCCTGCCCGTTCTCTGCGGTTTGCCGTGCTCTTTCTCTCCAGAGCTCGTGACCCCTTCAGAAGTCATTTTGATTCTCCTTCACAGCAACCTGTCCTCTGTGACTTTTTATTTCAGCTCAAATTTGTCATCTCTCATTATCTTTGGGAGTAATGACATTAGGATCAATAGGCTTTTACTCTTCCAATTTGTATCATGCCTGACTGAGGAAATCACTCATTATCTATTTTATGTTTCATAGAACACAACATCTCGGAGATGTTTCATTTGTTTGTTTTCTTGTTGATTACACAGACGCTGTTGACAATATTGCAAATTCAATCTCCCGGCTTTCCCTTCGCAGTCATCCGAATTCCTGTGTGTAGTTAAGCCCCGCAAACAGCACCGTTGCATCGCCGCTATCAGACGGATTGATTTAATTGCATTCACATACAATAAAGTTAGGATCTAAAAGGTCAGCAAGAAATGCTGCAAAGCCCAAAGGAGTATTTTTTTTTAAAGAGCCTGGTGAATTTAATACGCATCCATCACTTTTTATCATCTAATTAGTCCTCTGCATGGCAGGCTGTTCAACATGGGAGGAAACAACGGTATCGATTCGATAAAGGCCTGGTATCTATCATTTCACTTGTTCATTGACAGACTGCCCGGCCATTTCTGACTCTGTCTTTATAGTGTCAGCAAAGCGCTCCTGCTTGTTGCACTATTGCCTTACAAAATTGTTATCATCCCTCTGATGTCACAGGAATAACAGTTTCCTGCGTGAGGCATCGGTTGTAACCCAGCACATTTTTATCGCCCTGATGCAGTCGTGCATCTTGGGTGTACACAAAACTAAAAGCGACCAAAGAGCATCGTTTCATATCCAGCAATTTGGCACATTCATAGAAGGGATGTGGAAACTGTGTTATATTGCTGACATTTCTAAATTCGAGGGCTGTATTTGAATGACTGCATCTGTCAATATTACTGTGGACAAGATGAATTTTTCCCCCTGTATTATCATCTTAATTTGTCTCTACTGTTATCCCAAGACCAAAATAAAAGTGGAGGGTGAAATTATTTTGTTCCGTCTCCATAGGTGCACTGAAATTCATTGGCGCTATCGGCTGATCATCAATTTACACTGTAGGCCTTATAGATCTGCTGGCTTGTTCAGCCCTCTCCACATATTTCCTTTTGGATGTGTGTGTGTTTTTGTGCCTCGGAGTCTGTCAGAGGTTGCCGTTTTCTCTCTCACTCAGACAGTGGAAGCATTTCTGCTTTTGCCTTGAGCTCACAGCTTGGTGAGCATGTCATTTTTTGTTTTGTTTGGTTTTCATTGGAGGGGAAGGACATGTTCAAGTATGATCAAGCAATAAGAATGTCCAAAACAGAAGGCGATGGATAGAGAAGAAATATTGTAGTTTAGACATTTCTGCCGAGCTGCATGGCATAAAAAATATTAAAATAGATGAACCATATGTTAACGTTTGATATTTGTCCACTAATTACCTATTGTTAGCGCATTTAGCAATCTGTCTGCATATTCATATTTAGCCATATTGTCTGCTCAATGTATTATCTAGGGGAAAATAACTTCAGGGCTGGTTGGAAATGCAGGTAAATTGCTTTAAGTAAGCTATATATTTAAAAAAAAAAATATATATATATATATATATATATAATAAATGCCTCAGTAATCCTGCCTTAAATCAATATGTGAGCAACAGGACTCAAATGCACCAAATCAAATATTTGTAAAATCAAATCTTTGCCTGTTTGCCCGTGAAAGGCATTAAAAAGTCAAAATATTAATTATTAGAGCAAATATTGCATAATTGTTAATGAAGAGGTCCAAGAGTGTAATCAAAATTGATTTACTGCTATAATCCTTCCATTTCAGAGACAGTACCAGACAGAAGTTTGCCTAAAGAGAAACCGGTAAAACTTGCAAAGCCCTGGATGAACTTAGTCTTGCGTAGTCAGGCCGTTTACAAATTTAATGACAAAGTCTGGCTCACAACCTAGCTTCTTCTGGCCAGCAAATGCCTATTAGACAGGAAGAGACTGTGCAACCAGTACATTAGAATGATTTCTGAAGGATCATGCGACATTGAAGACTGGAGTAAAGACTGAAATATTATTTACAAACATCATGTCAACTGGACATCGTATTTATCTGTTATGTTATTTGTTCAGATTCATGCTATGCAGTTCATTGCAGTCTTAGCTCTTAACGTTTATGCAGGCTTATAGACCAAACTACCATTTTCCCCACTTGCCACTCAGAGCTCAGACAATTATAAGTCTGTTTCAAGCATTTTTGGCAGATTTCACAGGATTTCCCTTTGGACTGCACGCCAGAAGCTTAGAGTCCAACTGCCAGCCGATCTTTTAAATATCCATGGATATTTAAAAATGAGTTTTCCTTCACTGTGAACTCTACATTACATTTTCTTGTAGCTTCTAGGCAGGTACTATCTTTAAAAGCAACTTCAAAAAATATATGCATCCGAATTTTTGATCAAAGAATTGCGTCTCCTACAGTGTGTGGAGCTGTATTTCCAGTGAGCATTTGTACCTAAGTTTGAGAGGTCATTTCAACATTGGAGAGTGAGAACAGCAACACTGCCACATCTAGATAGGTGGGTGCCCTATATGTGGGAAGAGGAGCTAGCTGCAGCAAGAGCCAGCACAACGTGATGTTTTCTTACAGTGTAGGTGCTGTAATGAATGTGAAGTTTGGTATCTTTGAGGAGCTCCAGTGTTGGCATGTATAAGTTATAGTACAAACACTCTTAAAATGGCTAATCTGTTTTGTTTGTTCTTTTTTTTTTTCACATGGCATACAGATTTTTGACTAACCTATACTTATGTAGGTGTTTTAGTGTTCATACACTGAAAGAAAAAAACTGCAGCTGTGAATATGGAAAAAATGTAAACATATATTTGCAGAAAAACAGTAAATTTTTACAGTTTAAAACTGTAATGAAAAAAAAATACTGCTATTAAAATCTGTTGTGTACCTTTAACATTAAATTACTGCGGAAAATTCTGTTGTAAAGAAATTGCAGCTGTGGTTGAATATAGTAAAAATTTAAAACTATATATACATATATATATATATATATACTACTACTGCTATTAAAATCTGTTTCGTACCTTTAATGTAAAATTACTGCTGCATTTTCTGTAAAATAATACAATAAACAACAAAATAAGCAATAGCATAAAACCCTAATATGCATAACTGCTAACAAAAACTATAAAGAAAAACTTATGAGAAAATGATGTAAATGAAACGCCATCAAATGTGAAGTTGAATCACATGTACAGTTGTTGTTGTTGTTTTTACTATAAATAATGAGATGATTGGTTCCTTTTACTTGGTAAGGCTGGATTTATTACAGTTTTCCCCCCATACAGTAAGGGAACTTACCGTTAAACAAATCCAGGTTTTACTGTAGCATTTTTAGAGTGTTAAAATAACAGTTAAAACGGTATGTTTTACAGTGTATTTTTCATGCTCATTGTACAGTGCACTTAGTTTAAAACCTATTTAAATGTGCAGGTTTAGAGTATACATAGCGCAAACATCTTTAAACAACCTCTAAACCCCCACCACAAGAAGCTTGCTAGAACTTAAATTTATCAGGGAAATGAAATGCTTACTTTTAACGGATGCTCTGAGCTGGAAGCTGTAGAACATGAGGGACATGATGAATGGAGGGATCTAAGGGAAGGGGACACATCATTCAGCTCACAAGTCATCTGTTTATTTCCCTAAAATTCATATGTCTCATCCTTGGATCATATTCAGTAGTGAAAAGGATCCATAACTTGTGATAAAAAGTGTATAAATTAACATTTTGAGCGTGTAAATATTGTTTTAATGCTTCTATTTAGGGAACTCTGTGGAAGAGGGAAAACAACAGATAAAGAAATTTCCATTGTTGAATTATTCAGCATACATACCAGAAGAACACTGCTGAATTCCAGAAATCCATGCATTTGCCCATTCAATCATTCCTCATCTATACAGTCACTCCTGCAATCGGTGCATTAATGCGCTGTAATGTGCATTAAGGTACCTGTCGTGAAGAATCACCGGTCTTTGCCCAGTGCTGTTGTTGCATGGATTAGTCCTGCATNATTGTAATGTGCATTAAGGTACCTGTCGTGAAGAATCACCAGTCTTTGCCCAGTGCTGTTGTTGCATGGATTAGTCCTGCATCTCTCAGGCCAGTAGAGAGCAGGCATGAGCTGCTCTGTATAGACCAAAGTTAGTGCTTCTGTCATAAAAATGGAGTCATAACAATATAAATGTGATATCAGATATAATAAAAGGAAGAAATATATTCATATAATGAGCTGCTGTAATATTCCTCTTATCAGTACTGCCTTACCTAGTGCTGGTGCTGCAGGTTTTGCAAGGTGTATGAGAGTGACAAACACCCACTGCACTGTAACAGAATGATTTTGTTGTAAATGTAAGCGCTAAAAAAAAAAAAGATTGTTTTTGGTTTTTAAAAGAAAATCACTTTTTGAACATGTCACTTGCCATTTTATTTTAATTATCTGTGCTTTTTCCAGTGCACCCCCCAAATTTCTGCGTTCTATACTTTCAACTCTATTTTCTTGATCAGAAAATATTTTCTTAATCAGGAACTTTGATTTTACGTATGTTTCGTGCATTTGAAAAACTAATTCAATAATTAAAGCAATAAAAAGTTATTTATAGCCTACAATAAATACTTTAAATATACTGTATATTAGTTTATGCCAATTAAATTATTAAATTAAAATGAGATATTATTAGAAGAATATATTTCAATGATATAATAAAATAAATTTCAGTATTATAAATCAGTATATCGACATTAATCAGTTAGCATCAAATATTTTTTTATTAAATAAAATATATTCTATTTTTCCTTTTATTATTTATTTGTTTACTTTTAAATAAATATGGGTGTATAAAACTGTATTTTTGTTTCTTTGATCAAATTACGAGCGCGTCTAATGCTTGTAGAAAGCGGTAGACGTAGCAGCAGTTTCTTACTGTAGTATTATTCTGGTTTTTGGATGAGCCCACGGCTGATGCGCACATCTCGTCTACCAATCAACGCGACGCGTTACGACTGCGCGCTGCACTCTCAGCCACTGAGAGCAGTCAATGAATATTTATGGCGAGGCTGCTCACTCTCCAGCGCTCAAAGTTAGTGGATTAGCAGTGGGAGGATGACTGCGTGATACAACATCAGCACCTCGTTTGGATTAAGATCCAGCGTTTGCGCCGATTGCCACTTGAAATCAGCGGTGTGAAGGACAGCGGTGTCAAAATCGCACTCCAGAAGCGGTATCGGGGTGCAGACGTGCCCTGCACATCACTTCAGAGACTTTGCTATCTCTTTGCCCCTTTTCTTCTAAGATGCCAAGACTTCCATCAGCATCAACACCCTCAGTCTACAACCGAGAGGGCTGCTCGTTTGGAAGGACGCCCGACCGCAGCCGTTCTCATCTGCAAGTTCAATCCGATCAGTTGTGACAAAGGCTGTCAGCGTCGGAATAAGAAATCGATACTCGAGACGTTCTTCTGGAATTTTAACGATCCGTTTTCCTCAAGCGAAGCGCGCGCGGAGAGCGCGGGATCCTCGTCGCACTTTCAGATGTTTGCGGTGTTGATGGTGACAGATTATTGTTGTTGAGTGTCCATGCGAGACTTGGGGTGGAAACATGTCTGGCCACTTCTCTGAGAGGGTCGCTGCTATCAGATATGGCATTTTGGTCCAGCACTTCGGTTTTTACTTCTAAAGTGCCCCGGAAGATCTTATTCATGTTCACCCTGTCCCTTTCTGTCACCTACCTGTTCTATAGCTTGATGAGCTGTTACAACTCCTTCCAGTTCCAGGAGAACTACGTCTATCAGGGGAGGCTCGTGACAGAGGAGACAACTTTTGTCACGCTGAGGGAAAAACTTTACTCGACCTCTTCCCAGGTCTACCTCGACGAGGAGTTCGTCGAGAGGACGGCCACAGAGCAAACCATCGCCGTCTCGAGCGTTAGAAATAGCGTGGGGTTCGACGAGAGGACGGCGGGATGGGTGCGAGCTCAGGCGGCTACGACGCGCTCCGCCGCCGCGGTCGCTGCTGCTGGAGAGCCCCCGGAATTCAGCACCACGGACAGCGAGCTTCGGAGAGCGGTGAACTGCACCTCGGATTACGGGGTTAAAAAATTGCCCCAAGCCATTATAATCGGAGTGAAGAAAGGGGGGACAAGGGCTCTGCTGGAAGCTTTGCGGGTTCATCCCGACGTGCGAGCCGTTGGGAATGAGCCGCACTTCTTTGACAGGAACTACGAGAAGGGGCTGGATTGGTACAGGTGCGCCTTTCACGTTTTTCTCTTGTGTCGCTTATGGGTCAGTGACAGATAAGGATGTCTGATCACACGATAGCAATCTAGTTTAAAGTTCATGGAAATGCCATGTCTTTCTTGACTTGACTTTAATATGCTTTTGAAGAAGTTTTATACCGATTTTTTACAAAACGGTTCATTTAGTCTCAAGCAAAATGCTTATCGTCATTATTATTATTTTTATTTAAATTGCAAACATTTTTACACACACACATACAGTATATAGGCCTATGCAAAATAGTCATGGGGATGCAGAAGACCTCTCTGTTTTATGGTTTTCTTGTCACATGACAACAAAATGGCTTCCTTCATGACAGTGACTGATTTATGGGATTTTAAAATTAAAATGTATTACATTATTAGTTTTAATTGTTCATTTATTTGTATTTTTAATCATTTAAAACAAGAAAATAAAGGACAAACAAAATAATAACGAAAGGTTATGTCAAATTGCTGATGCAAAAAGTAATCATGTAATCAGACTTAAAAGCAACAACAACAATTTTTGAGTAATTTATTAGATCCGGCCACGTATCATCAACAAACATCTTGTCATTGACCCATATATCAGGGTTGAGTTCTCTTTCCTTCCTTTACTATAAAAAAGTGCTTTCATTCAGAGATTGCAGAAATTATTGGCCATTATTGTATTTTTCAAAATGGGCTAGTAATTCAGGAAAAACACGCTTTTAGTACAAAATGTCTTGATGATCAAAGCTTTTGAAGAAATAAGATGATTGTACGGCTAAATGACGAGTATATACATCCAAGTTTAGTACAGTCATAATATAAGTATTATTACTTGACAAAAAATCAGGCCTACGTATTGCATTTGAGTATGCCTACACACAATGTAGACTTGGTCATCTGCTTTTGTTTCCCCTTTTGCATTTGAGAGACGCTTTAGTCAGTCAGTTAGTCAGTAGACCAATACATATGTGATGATTCAAATGCAGCCGAGCTCCAGGCTGAAGCGGATGCTTTTGTCCAGCTTCAACATAATTACTACAGCAGCATGACTGTTTCATTTCATGCCGAATTCATGTTCACAATCACTGCTCAGCAGAGCCAGGTGCAGTGGATGCTCCGCTGAGCGCTTTGACTCCCAGGTGTGCTCAAATCATGAGGCGCTTACTCAGGTGTATGTGCCCCGCAACATGCTTTGACTCATCAGCCTGCAATATTTCCTAGTTTACATCTCTCCACTTTATTTACAATCTGAGCCAGTGCAGGTTATTACAGCCAGGCTGTTTTTCTTTGGATTGCTATTCTACATAGGCCTAACATCATTCAGCCGAGCGGTTGCCTATGGTGAGGAGACGCTAATACAAAGAGCATCTGAGGGGCAGAGAGTGAATGAGCATTAAGTCACGCTGCGGCGTGTGCTGGATCCGCTTGGATCTGCTAGCCTTGGGCTGTGACTCAGAGATTTGGGGCCAGGCAACATCTGCCGCAATTCACTTCAGAGCGAGTCGAACTCGTAACATTCCTTCATTTGCCTGGGTGTTAATTCGAGCTGTTTCATTACACTCGTTGTGTGGGGCTCATTAGACCATGGGATGACAAGCTTATATAAATAACGCCTAAGAGTGCTTGTGTGTTTTAGTGTCCCTGAGCCTGAAAAATCCCTTAAGCGGCCTTAAATTTGTTTCCACATTCGCTTGGAACATGACTTGTAGCTTGGAGCAATATCAAATATGTAATGGACTACCATACTCATAGAAGGAAACAATATTACAGGTGCAATAACTGTCAGGCTAGATGTGCACGATACATCAAAATGAAGCTGAACAAAAATAACAAACTGCAAACAAACTGTATTTTTATTTTTTTTTCATTATTTGATATGACATTAAAAGATGGGACATTAAAATTTGAGGACACTCAACATTTGTGTTTTAATATTGGTTTTTGAGTCTATAATCTCACCAGATGCTCGCAAACTGATTTGCATTTGCAGAAGTGGCTCATTTCACACTTAGCCCTTGCTAAACAGCTTAAACATGCAAAACGTGTAGTTCATTAACTTAAAGAATTTGCATAAGTTTATCATTTCATTTATTCATCCCTCATGTCATTTACAAAACCGTATGACTTTCTTTATTCTGTGAAACAAGAGAAGAAGAAGAGAATGTCTCAGTGTTTTGTTTCTGTCTATACAACTGCGAAAAATCTACTTTGAAGGAATTTTTACCTCACTAAAAATAATATTTTACAAATAACTATAAAGAAACGGCAAGTAACAAATGTAACATTTTGAAGTTGAAATGCTGAAATATACTCCAACGATTTTATTTACATCTTTTAAAAAATTTATTTTATAGCGTACATTTAAAGTCAATGGTGTTCAACCCATCGACTTCCATTGCAAGGATAAAAAAATTCTTTAAAATATCTTAAACAGAAGAAAGAATGTCATACAGGTTAGGAAAGGTTGATTTTTAGGTGGTTTATCCCCTTTAATATGCATAAGAAGGCAACTCGGTGTATAAATATTCTGTATGCAAAGATGCAGAGACAAGACGGTTTTACATTTTAAAGCCATCATGAATAAATATCCAGTGCTTAAAGCTTTTTGGACTTCATTTGCTGGGCATATGTATCAGGAGAAGTTAGGTAGTCTTGAAAATATGATGCTGCTCCTCCTTTACAGCCTGACGCAATGTTTAAAAGGCTTGTCAGGGAGGACCGGATGCTCCGTTAAACTCCTGTCTGCTTTTAAAAGAAGCCTCGCTTTCACTGAGTGGGTAATGTGTTCCCTCTGTCAAATAATAATAGCTCGGTATCATTAGACGAATCGCACCACTGCTGGGGTCCACTTTTAGATTAAAGGAGTGCAGGAAGGTAAAAATGAGAGTGTTAAAGCTGAAGTGTGTAATTTTTGCAGTGTTAAAAGACTCCCAGCTTAATATGCAGAGACAACTCTAAGTAAGCCATTTGTAGGGCAAAACATTGCTCTTTTTTCAGCATCCCAACTCTCGAGTACTGCTGGGTGATAATAGTTTGCATTTTGCAATGATAAAAGCAATCAGATATATTTCATGTTACAGTATGTGGTATTGCCAAAAAATAAAATAATAAAAATCTAATAGGACATTTGCAGCATTATACAGGCTTCTCTGATCTGTTATTTATTCATTCTATTCAATAGTCCCCCACACAATATTCAGAGCTGGAGATCCTTCGGCTATTTGACCTCAGGAGAGTTTTTCCATCTTTGTGTCTGGTCATGAGCCTGTAAAAGAGGTGGCCTTTCAAGAGATAGCGAAGAATCAGCATTGCCTACACCAAGGTCTCTTCCTTTTTGTTGGAGATAAAATGCATTCTGATCAATGAGAGCTATACACCGCTGAAGCCCACGCATTGTTCTTGCCCCGTACAAGGCTACACAATGAAGCGCTCTAATTCCACCACCTATTTATTCCCCGGTGCCGCTTGTTTCCTGCTGAAGAGTAGAACACTCCTCACAACTTTCTGTAGTTTAAAGGAATATTGAGAGTTTAAGGCAAGTTAAGCCCCATAGACTTCCATTGGACGTGCAAATCTTTTCAAACTGAGAGATGGATAGAAATTATTTTATTAAAGATACTATTTGTAGATATTTCCTTATATTGAATTATTCCTAAAAAGGGTTAGTTCACCCAACAATGCAAACTCATAATTTACTCACCCTTATATTGTTCCAAAACAAAATTATTTTGAGTATTATTGAGATACTATTTTACTGTGTTTTTTTTTTTTATTTTTATATCATGTTTTAATTTTAATTTACTT
>SCHK01013686.1:0-11276 GCA_004124795.1 Poropuntius huangchuchieni
CACTTTCGCATTTGTCCAAGTGTGTTGCCGTAGTATTCATATTCGGAATAACGTATGTACACAACTGCAAGAAATATATAACACTGTGCAAGTGATTTTTAAAAATTTTATTACAAAAATCTTACATAGTGTACCTTTTAAAAATCTTACCAACTCCAAACATCATAAATTTTGCAAAATATTTGTGCAGGTTTTTCTTCCAAAAACAGTTCCTAGTGACCGTTGCTGTCAAGCACATTGTATTTTTTCTATTTATTAAAAAATTCATTTGTTTTTTTTCATTAACATTTTCAGTCACTATCAGTTGATTTATGTATAAGAGCTGCCTGAAGATTCTTAAAAAATGATCCTTTTGTGCATAGAAAAAAAAGCTTGGATAAACTCTTCCTTCAAAGAATAGAACATTCAAGAATCAAGCTAGTAAAATTTTACATTTAAGATGTTTGCATTTATATGCTTTCATGCTATGGCTCACTGAAGCACTTCTCTTAGTAATTGTGCTCTGAATTTGCCAAGAACGAAAAGTGCAAAATCTTGGAAGGTTGGATGATCTTTGTGTAATTTATCTGCATGGCCCGAAGGTACTGGCACTGCTACTGACTCTGTGTGTGCGTGTTTTGTATGTGAATAAAACTTTACTTCACCTCTCTGCAGTTTGTCAGTGTATGGATGCTCATTGTGGCTTGTGTGTGTGATGATTAACTGTCTCTCGTCTCCCGTCTCCCGGCAGTGTGTGAATGCAGGTATGGACACACTGACTCTGGCGCGCTTTATTTGTGAGCTGAGTTTGCTGGAGATGGAGTTTGTGCCCGTGAGAGCGTCTTTGCTCGCCTCTGCCTGTCTGCTCATCGCTCTGGTTACTAAGGATCTTGGAGGATGGGTATGTGTTTACCTTTATGCTTTTATAATGTATGCACAAGCACAGAGCTCATGAATTATACTGTGTATTTTCACAAAATGCCACCGTTCCTTGGTGATACACACACAGACACACTTTCACAGTGAGTTCGACATCCCTGTGTGCTGTGATTTGGGTATTCTGTGCTCTTCTGATAGCATTAAATGAGCTAAAGCTGACGACAGCTCTGTGATGGCCAGGTAACTGCTCATTACGGATGTTAATTTCTGTCCTTGCACACACACACACATTCACACTCTAAGCAGTGGGTTGGTTTGTCCTTTAAGACTGTGACAAAGGTATTTTGGTTAATGAGAGTGAAGCTGGACTTTGTTTACCAACGTTTGAATAATTGGTTTGTGTCCTGTGTGGCTCTACAGAGAAGTCAGAGATGAAGAAGTTCATTTACCTTAAAAAAACACTGCACACACTCATGCACATTCATTTACATTCTCTCCGGATGTTGTTGCCGTCATATCCTCAAATTATTGACAGCTCGAGGGCATTTTCTTCTCACATCATGAAATATTTGGCAGGAGTCTTAAAGTCTCACATCCCTTTATGTAACAGTCATTAGACTCCTCCGAGCTTCACAGATATCTGGCTTCACAATTACACTGCAGTGTTTGTGTGAAGGGTTTGACTGATGTTCCACTTCTGTTTCCAGACACAGTGTTTGCAGTTCCACTCTGGATACAGTGTGGAGGATCTGGCACCCGTGGTCAGAAAACTTCATGATATGCTCATCAGCCCGCCGGACAGTAAACTTGCCGTCATCAGGAGCAAGTATGCACACAAGTAAGTTATCAATGCAGGTTAATTGTGTATTTTTAACCAGAACAGAAGGTTCTTTGTGTCTACTTTTACTCCCTCAGTTACCTCAGGGTTATTAGGGATCTGGGTTAACTGTGCAAAACTAAACTAAGTTAAAACTGCTAAATCAAAAAGGTATTTAGTTTGTGTGTGTGTGTGTGTGTGTGTGTGTGTGTGTGTGTGGATTTTTTTTTAATTACCCTAAAATGCTATACAGCAATGTTCATAGACATAGCTTATCTCAGCCATTCAAATAACACTTCAGCTTAAAGGGTTCTTGCTGGGTCTGTTTATGTCTAAACATTTCTGGGTTGTTTGCTTTTTTTTAATGTTGTTTTTCTTTTTTTATATATAAATCATGTGCTTTTAAAGTTTGTTGGCAAGCCCTGCAAAGAAAGCATTTGGGACAAATTATACTTCAGTTGAGAAGTTTAGATGGATGAAGTTTAGTCATAATTCATGTTTAGAAAATTTTGATTCTATTTGCTTATCTGAGTCTCAGCATGACTGCCGTGTTGTTTTGAAGCTCTTCTCAAACCCGATTGGCATTTTGACATGTATTATTTAATGTTACGCCTGCCTACAGCAGATGTTGACTTCTTAAAAGCATTTGACTAATGAAGCAGTTTGTTCATATTTAAATACTCCAGATTGTGGCATTTGATAATTCTGAGTTATTTATTTATTATGATTTTATTTTATTTTTTACAGGGTTTTCTTTGAAGTTGCATTGATCCCCACATTGAGTCTGGAAACATTGGAAAGGTTTTTGAAATGACCCGAAAGAATATGTGTAAGGTTTTAAACGTTGTAAATAATATTTAATGTTATATTTTAATCTTTTGAAATAAAGTGTTTATGTGTGTAAATTTACATGTATATGCATGTTTTCCATTGTACGTTTGGCTGTTCAGTTGTTTTTACAAACCATGTTATTCTTCACCAAAACACGCAGCAGTGACCCTATCGGTGTTTCAAAAACTGATTAAGTATAAACCGTTAATCGGTTCAATATATTAGGTCATTAGATTTGTGTTGTTGTTACTAAAATGGCATTTTAATGCTTAATCTTGTACATATATCTGTTTTTGTCTTTTTTGTACTGCTTTGTATAGTTCGCCATGTCTGTAATCAGTTTAATAAGTGTTTTTTTTTTAAACACTGGTTGATTAAAAAAAGTATTTTGCATATTTGCCTGATTCTTGCATTTACTTTATTTGAAATAAATGTTCTTTTAAAATGTCTCAGTTTAACCAGTAGGAGGCAGTGTGAACACAGATCCTCCATCACCACATAGATAATGTGTGTCTGCATTCAACTGCATGTCTTTTCAACCGCACTCGGTCATTGGACCTATAGAAAACAAATAAATATCCTCCATCACACTCAGCCCCAGTGATTACTGAATGTAGGAAACCACTCCTGTTTATCAGAAGAGATTGTCTGGCCGTTCTGATGTCCAAACAGTCTCTGACGTCTATTGGTTGTTTTTGGATGCAGCTTGAGTCACAGCTGTGAGCCGGTCCAATCCATCATGGCCAAAAGCGAACAACAAACGTCTCGGAGCTGTTTCTGGCGTTTGCTCTTTTTGTTGTGTTTTCTTAGTTTCTCCTGTGTGGTTTAGATGTGGACTGAAAGAGGAAAAGACAGGCTTTGATTAGCATAAGTCTTGTGGACCTGCTCATTGGGATGGCAGAATGCTGACTGCTTGTCCTCCGGGCTTTAAAGGCTGTTGTTTCTAATCCTTGTTATTATATTCAACTCATTGATGTTTGCGCGTTCCGTCCCAGACGGCGTGTTTGCCGGACAGCACCCTTTGATCACTGACCGATTGGAACCTGGGCTTTGTTTTGTGTGCTGTGAATCCCTAAGTTTGACTGCAGAATTGACATGCAAATCTTGATTTCTCATTAGTAGTGGCACAGAATTTGTTTACTGCTAAAGGATGCCATTTATAATCGGGTTGCTTAAACATTTGTGGATAAATGTCTGTGGTGACTCCATTAATTGGGATAAGGAGGCCAACACATCAATATCTGGCAGAGTAAAAATGGGAGAGCCATCTGTTGAATAATACATCATCTTTATGCCATATTCTATCAGTGTAATGCCAGTTCATAAATGTCCTAAACCACATTTCAGTTAAATCAAGAGACAAAGATACGGAAGCTTGTGTCTGCCACAGGATAATAAAACAAATTAATGGGGTAATTGTGACTTTTAATTTCACAGTTCTTACTTTTTTGTTTCTCAGAATTGCAAGATTTAAACTCAGAATTGCAAGTTGACAGAAAGAAAGAAGTTGCAACTCTTCTAAGAAGAAAAGTTGAAAACAAGGCTGTGAGGGATAGACCTACAGTCTTTACAATGGCATGAACTGAATCAAGGTCCTAGATATATAAAAAAATGTTTTATGGTGTTTTTCTTTTTCACTGAAAGTCTTTTGGAAAGATGTTTCATCAGCTGAACAATCCGCAATCTATTGAACACACTGTACTTTTGTCCCTCACAGCCTTGTTTTCTATCAAAAATTAAATATGTTGCCACCCTGACTAAGGTCTATTGTGGAAAAAAACGAACAAAAAAAGTCACAATTACCTCTTTTTATTCCCTGGTAGAAATAAAAAAACATCAACAACAAAACAATTGTGAGATGCTAACTCAAGATGTAACTGCAGCATGTAAACTCATAATTCAGAGAGGAAAAAAGTCAGAAGTGCGAGATATAAAATCGGAAGGGAATCTATCTTGCCGACTTTTTTTCTCAGAACTGTGAGTTTATATCTCAAAAATCAGACTTTTTCAGAATTGCTAGAAAAAAAGTCTTAATTGCGAGATAAAAGGTCTCAATAACGATTTTATTTATTGTTTATTCCATACCAGAAATGTGGTTCTATACGAAGATCGTATCTGTGTTTTCCTTGGGGAGAATAAAAATCAGCCTCGTTACACCAAAAACAATTAACCGTGGTTAATTGCAGACATTTCTCTTATATCCTAATGTATTCAGTGAGAATGACAGAGCAAGAGGCTACTTGTTAAAACAGTGCAATATCAAATAATTGTAATTTCAGTGATGCAAAATTATACATAACCTCCAGGTTTTTAGCTTGTTTTGAACCAATTACTCTCGTATGGCACATCACTTTTCATCTCATCCACATTCTGTGTGCGCCCTATTGTTTATCTTTGCTAAAACAGACTTGCGTTGTTTGACTATCGTTTTCGAACAATTTTCCTGTCATTTTCTCAGAACCCAGAGGCAATTGGGTTGCATCCATGATCATTTCCACCCAAAAATAAATGCATGAGTGTGGAGCCAGATATTCTATTTGGGCCACAAACGCTTCATGGAGCAAATTGCCTCAAAGACAGAAGCGTTTACTTTAGCCAGCTAACTACAATTGAAAATTCATTACAGTCGAGTTATGAAAGGCTACGCTCAGCAGCGAACACATGCAGCTCTGATGGGACACATAAACATGGCAGTTACATAATAGCAGACAGCAGCTGTGTTAGTGAGAGGTGAAAAAGATCAAACTAAGAGCATGATGACACTGTGACTAGCTGTGCCGCTTACTAATGGGTGTATTATACATGCATGAATCTGTCTAATGGACATGTAAAATACGTGAAAGAGGTCAATGATGTGTACCCAACATCATCTGGTCTGCACATCTGTCTCCATGACAATAATTACCAGAGTCAACGCTCAGACTATAGAAGATGCTACAGTGATGCATCTGTCACAGGACTTATAGCCTAATAGACTCACCCATTCATTGTTTCAGTTTTCTTCACTGGGAAAAAAGTATATTTTGTGATATCATTTTTGCTCCTTGGATCCATTTACAATAATTAATCTTAATTATGTTATCATTTTTTAGCATTGTTTTTATTTTATTCAATTTCAATTTAAAAATAGGCTATCTATGAATTCCTGTCTGTGTATCAGTAAATTACAATTGGTGCTCTTGTAAGTAGGCCTGGGCCAGAATGCTTTTATAAGGACAGTATATCATTGTTGTTGGTAATTAATGTGGGTTATAGTTGGGTTTACAATTTTGTTTAGTGCTGCTTTTTATTAAATTATGAAGCTTTATATAACAAGCGTACAGCATATTAAAGCAGATTTACTATAGCTTTGTCTGACAGAGTAATATCTGAAATGTAGATAAATCTATTAGTCAAATGAGTAAAAAAGACATGCACAAAAAAGAAAAAAGTAATAAACCGAATTAAACATATACGTCTACATTGTAGGTTATTAAAATACAACAAATAACAACTAAAGGTATCTGTAAGCGTTTTTTTTATAGAATAATATGCAGAAGATCCTACACACTTGTGCATAGCCTACAGGCTGATTGAAATAATTGTCCTGAGATATCACGCCAGCCGTATTCTCTGTAAACAGGAAAAATAAACAGATTTTCCTATCAAGCATTTTGCGAGGTCAAACAAAGCGTGCAGTCCATATAAGGGAAGCCAGAAGCAAAGAGCGCAATGGATGAACGTGAACGTTTTCATAGTTTTGTAGCGTGCGACATTTCCACACTGTCTTTCGTTTGTCACCAAAACGTACTAATGAAATAGCCTACACGAAGACAGGAACTTGAAGAGACCAAAAAGCAACGGGACTGAAAATGATAATGAACATCCAACGACGTTTCATCTCTGGAGGGAGCTGACAACTTCAACGTTGGGTGGACTCTGATTGACTCTAATTTTTTCTTTCAGCTGAGACTGATTTCAACACTTTAATAAAACTTTGATTTACAGTTACAGTTGTAGTTAGTTTTTTAATCGTTATTGTTATTGCCACTGACTGACTTTAGTTTCCTTTTTTCCAGTACTGTGGATATCAATGGCAACTGTTTGTTTGGTTACCAACATACTTCAACACTCTTCATCCTTCACAAACCTTCATTTGTGCTTAACAGAAGAAAGAAACCCATACAGGATTGGAACAACTTGAGGGTAAATACATGATAGACGAATTTTCATTTAGGGGTGAAATATAAAGGGATACTCCACCGTTTACTCAACCTCATGCTGACCCAAATGTTTATGACTGTCCTTCTTCAGATAAACTCAAGTGAAGTTTTTTAGAAAAACACTCCATCTCTGGATTGTTTAATAATTAAAGTGGTTAGTAACCCAGAAGTTGGCGCTTCAAAAAACACACAAACTATAACTTTGGTAACCCATATGACCCCAGTGAAGTGTCTTCTATAGCCAAAAATAAAAGGTGTTTAAAAGAATAATAACAGATGGCCATGTACTGTAGGTTATAGTTTAGAAAGTTTAAAATATTAGTGTTTTTCATACGAATACCTGTCGTTTCACTTCAGAGGACACTGATTCACCTGGGATAGAAGTGTTGGGTGAAGTAAGGACGTTCTAAAATGATTAATGCAACTCACTTTTTAAGTCTTTCTTTCTTTCTTTCTTTTTTTCAGTGTGAATCAGTCATACATCTGCTGAATATGGTGATCAGTGATTTCTGAGGATGTGCAGTTGAAATATGAATTCTGCTATAACAGATGCATAACTGTCAGATCCTCCCCCAGTCTCACTGGCTGGCTCTGGCTCCCTCTCTGATTTTCTGAGTTTCCTTTGGAGAAGAGGGTGGTATGAACACTGACCTTGATGATTAAGGAGAGATGGAGTGGAATTGTGGAGTGTTTTGCTCTGCTCCAGGCTTTGGAGATTAAGAGGATTGAGATGAGAGCTGAGATTAACCTCTTCATTCATCTGAGACCGAAGCTTTAGCTCAACGAACACAGGACACATACACAGTTCATCAGAAACAAAACAAAGGTCGTATAAAAAGCACCTCTATCTTTTTTTTATTGATCATATGTATTAAAAGGACTAATAGACATTCAGAACCTAAGCTTTTTTTGTGTTCATTATGCATTCAGAAGCTTGATAACAGCTGAGCTGGGTCTAATCTCGGGGCGATGTTTGCTTGCTGCAGGTGTCATGCTGCCATTCGTATGAAACTGATTACTTGGCAGACTGTGCGAACAGTGCATTCAGGGTGACTGTTAATCAGTACACGCTCACTGTCTCTCGGGAATGGGTGGCCAACTGAAAAATACACAAAAACAACCAAAAAATGTTATGCTGGAATGTAAACTGCTAGAGTTTCAATTTCATAATCACTTCCTGCTGCTCTACATGGAAAAGAGCTGATGGGCAATTGTCTTTTAGATGAGTATACTTGAGTTTGTTTTGTTGAAAATTGGTGGCGCCAACTGAAGTGCATAATATATTGTTATTTAAAAAAACACATGCTTGTTTCACTAGACAATCTATGCATAATTTCTCCTAAAGGGATGTTATTTATTTTCCTAAAACCTTCTGAGACTTCGTCCCTTGGAGATAAGGGATAATTATTTTCTGTACTGTCATCACTGTCGTTCTGTCTCTCCCCCACCCCTTCTCTTGGGAATGCGAGGACAATATGACAAATAAACAAAGTTATAATTACTGTGCCGGTGCACAGTTCGAAACAACTAATAAGGCAGACTCACATACAAACACGCTTGCGTAGAAGTAAACCTGACTCTTACGACCTTCCCCTTGCCGAATTCCTGACAGACTTAACGTTCTAACTCTCTTTCTTTCTGATAAAGAAGCAATTTTCTTCTTTTCCCCCCCAAATCCTTCCATTTCTTCCTCTTTATCCCTCTCTCCTCACACACAGAGGGCTTGTCTCATGATTGCATCACTGCTCATTTGCTTCCCCCCACCGTAAACGCTCAGAGCTCCTCTGAGCTTGTCATCCACGTATGGATGCAATCTGTTATCACGACTGCCGGGGGAAGCCGCCGAGCTACTAGCGTGACCGCCTACGGTCTGTCGCCAAACCACCAGCTGAGGATAGTATGCGTTATGGGATAGTTCATTCAAAAATGAACATATTTTGAACATTTACACCCATTCGTGTCGGTCCAAACCAGTGTGGAGCACAAGCAGGGGCTGACAGGTTCAAATAACACCAAAGAAAAACCATGAAAGTAGTCAAAGTCTTCTGAAGCCATATGATAGATTTATGAGAGGGATAGACCAAGAAGTTGTTATTCTTTGATTGACAGACCATGGTTGCTATTCACTTTCATTGTATGCATTTGAAAGAAAGAACAGTGTAGAAGAAAGCAAGTCATATAGGTTTGGAATGACATGAGAGTAAGTAAATGATGACAGATATTCCACTTTTTGAGGAACTATCCATTAAAAAGAAAGTGTTTTAACAGCGTTCAAGTTTTGATTCAGTGCTAAAATCAGAATCGGTTTTACCTGATGGCATCTGAAGAACTTTGTAACTTTACACCACTCAGACTGAATGATTCCTGTTTGAACTGATTTGGGACAAGCTGTCCATTTCTAAGATTTCTCTGTGGATAGTGTAAGCGATGAGACATCTTAGATCTGTGTAAAAGGATGACTTCTACTGACACCGTCGCAGTCTGTTTTAGCATGCTGTCACTCATGGTGATGAAATCTCTGGTTTTGATGTTGCCTTGAAGCAACTTTTCCAGTTGATGTCTTTCACTGCATCCCAAAATTCCCAACAAATCTTGCCCAAGCACTCTATCTGTCTGTCTATCTATCTATCTATCTATCTATCTATCTGTCCGTCCTTCCGTCCATCTAGTAGAAGTACTGTACTTCTAATACTTTGGACTTTCTGAATTCCTCTTTTCACGGTAGGTTTGTTTCTACTGTGTGACTGGAGAGTGTCTCTCTTTATTACAGACATTCACTCCTCATCAGTCCAGGACAGAAGTGGAGGGATTTGCCACCTAGAGCGAGTGACCTCTCTCACATTTACAGAAGGAAGGAGCGAAAGGAGGATTACTGAGGTAAAATGGGATGTAAGCAAGAGAAAAGTGATAAGGGGAGAGGATGAATGCAGAGTGGATTGGCGGTGAGAGGAAAAAGAAAGATGGAACTGATGACTACAAGGGATAAAAATAAGAAGCAGACCTGCCAAAGAAGGAAAAAACTACTTTTATGTTTAGTATTTAAGCTCTGGAGCATGACGACATCATATCCTGTTGTTCTTATTCATTACAGGGTCTGAAGTAATTTTGCATGATTAAAATCTTTAGCCTGCCCCTTTAAACTAATCAAGTTTTTTTTTTTAATTTTGAGAGGATCATCATAGAAATTGGTATTTTTGAAGCCATTTGTTGTATTGCTTCCAAGTCATGGATTGCACTTCAAAATTTAGAAACTAAGATGAACTTAAGATAAACTTAAAAAGACTTGAGATAAACAGAGGCCTTTAAGAGATTAAGAGATTCTCCCTGTATTCAAACGCACACACACTCACACACGCACTACATTTAAGGCTTTACTTTTGGGACAACAAAGGATGCGCATCAGCTCTCCTGTATAAATTGTGTCTCTCTAATAGGCTTTGAGAATGTTTGAACTCCCTGCCATTTCAGCAGCAACAATCAATAGATCCTCATGGGCCACAGCTCAAGTGTTCAACGGAAGCTTATGATGATCTCTAAAAGCAAGTTTAGAGTTAACATAAATATATAAGCCTGTGTGTGTGTTAAGTCTAAACTTGCTTTTAGAAATAAAATATACACGTTCTTCAAAAATATTTGCTGCTTTCTTTCCATGGAAAACAAAGCATATTTAGAAGAAGATTTTTTACTAATATTTTGTTTTCCAAAACATACATTTACAGTTTTAAGTAGCTAAATAATGAGAAAATTTTCATTTAATGGTGAACTGTTCTTTTAGCACACTTTATTCTCTTTCACAACCCTGACACAATGATTTGTGATGATCTTACTGTGTTCTAAGACATTATGACTAACCGTTCCGTATAATACGGAATCATCCCGTATTTAGGGCATCAGAGCAGTCCCTTTGTCCCTTAGCCTATTTAAGGCATATGCCGTATGACCATAAACCATAAGAGTAACAAACTCTAAACTGAAAAATTTATCATTCTTTTTGGACAAGTGTTTGATTTGTGAACATAGCCGATTAAGGAAGGCTTTTTTAAACCAATCGGGATCCTCTGTCGACTGCTCGCTCGGGGTTTTCTTTTTTTTTTTTTTNCAAGGAAGGCTTTTTTAAACCAAGCGGGATCCTCTGTCGACTGCTCGCTCGGGGGGTTTTTTAAATTTTTTTTTTTACGCTTTGACTTCAGCAAATTAGTTTTGACAAATGCAAACAACATGATTATTTTTCATAAGTCCAACATCCAGCCACACAAGAAAACATGCAGTTTAGCTTAGGGAAGACGTGATCAATAAGGGAAGTAATTTTTCTCTATTGTAGGTAGGCCTAATGTTAAATAGTAAAACAATTTACATTTAACTTCCAGTAACCTTGGATCTCATTCTTAAAACACAAAATGACCAATCAAGTGTCAAGCACCAAAAACAGCCTATTTTAACTCTATAAGTTATCTTTAATTGAAAAATATTTTAATTATTTTAATTGAAAAATTTTACCGTAGGGCCTATATACACACATACACACAAACACACATTTTTGTGAAAAGTGGGGACATCCCATAGGCGTA
>SCHK01013761.1:0-11401 GCA_004124795.1 Poropuntius huangchuchieni
TGACGTCCACTATATTTTCATCAAAACCTTAATTTCTTTTCAACTGAACATCTTAGATGACATGGGGGTGAGTAAATTATCAGGAAATTTTAATTTGAAAGTGAACTAATCCTTTAAGTTAATAAAAGTGTGTACGTTTGCATGTTACCTTGGCACCCTTCTCTCCCTGTCTTCCTTCAGGTCCAGCAGGTCCATGAGGTCCCTGAAGAGAAAAAATGAAAATTGAGAGCCATATATGTGTACATTTACTTGAAAATCATTAATATTAAGGGATAATCAGAAATAATTTTAATAAAAAGTATGTTTATAAGCATTACTCACTCTCTTTCCTGGAGGTCCAGTGGGGCCAGTTTCACCAGTAGGTCCAGGGGATCCCTAAAAACAAACAAATAAACAGCATTATAGAAGCAGCAAACATTATAAAACACATTTGCATGCAGCCAACAGCAGAGATGTCAAATGATTGTTTAAATCATACTCACCGCCTGACCAGCCTCTCCATCATCACCCTTATCTCCAGCAGCACCATCCAAACCCTGCAGAGCAAGAAAAAGAATGTCACTTCCTGAAACAACCTGAAAATGTCTCTGCAATAACTACATTTTACATGAACAGTACTTACAGGTGGACCAGGCTCTCCAGGAGGACCAGGATCACCGGGGAAACCACTTGGACCCTGAAAATCAAACCAAAACATTTAAACATTTCTATATTTGAACAGAAACATGGCAACTGAAGGATCTCATAAGCAGAAAGAGTAAGGTACGACAAGCTATGCTTATTAACCAGGAACTATAATAAACTCAAAAATAAAGGTTTTAGAAAAAGATTAAAGCATATCTTAATTACTCATATTTTTGTTTGAACTGTATTGATGTAAAAAAAAAAAAAAAAAAACTTGTTTTTTTTTTTAACTGTCATACATTTTAATACAGTATACTGTATATTGTTGGATATAATGCAATGTTTACTTTTGGCCCACAGTTTTCAATTAAGTTTGGTTTTTGGCCTATCATATTAGGCAAGGCAAGTTTATTCTAAGAATAATAAAGAGGATAGATAAATAAGATACACTAAAATATTAAACGTTTTGGCACCCCTGTTATATACTATTTTGTCTAAATACAAATAATAATGATAAAATAAGTAAATAAATGGCCAAAATTTCAATTCTGTATTCTTCTTTCTAATTAAAAAAAAAATAACAAAATAAATACATAAACCACTAAAAGGTTATCTTTGCTGGTTAATTATGGTTCTTCTATGGCATTGCTGCAAAAACCTCCTGTTGGAAGCTTTATTTTTAAGGATGTATTTTTGAGACATCAATTAAAGCATTAATGACAAGAACATACAGGGCTTCCTTTAGGACCATCATCTCCAGGTGGTCCTTTTGGTCCGGGGGGCCCAGCAGAACCAGCGGGTCCGGATTCTCCCTTTTCTCCTCGCTCTCCTCTTGGACCCTAAAACACACACACACAAGATATGGGATATGAGTGTGTTATTCTGAGACTTCCAGGTTTTTTGTTTTTTGTGATGTTTTAGAGTTTTGCATATGTGAGTTTGTTTTTTTGCCGTACTGGAGGGCCGACGTCTCCCTGTGGGCCTGGTTCTCCTGCTTCACCGGAGTCTCCCTACAGAAATACAGAGAGAGAGATGTAAGTAAAGCATGGCAGGGCTCTCTCTTCTCCTCGACACTGCAGAGATTTTGTCCACCGGACAGAAGAGCACGTCAGCATCATTATTCACTGTCTCGTCAGCAAATCTGCTTTCCTCTGCAGAACACCACATTCTAGCATCAAAATCTGCGCAACATCGATATTCAGACCAACAAACGACCTTGATGACGACTAGTTCCATCAGACATCAGATGAGAATGGAAATCATTATATGTATCCAGACACTTCTGAACTGGAGCGATGACACTGAAAAACGTTTTCTGAGGAAGTGAGTGATGCTTATGCAAAACTAGCTGTCATTATGTTCAAAAGTTGTTGGTGGTTGTTTAGCATTATGGTTTAGCATAAGTCAAAAGGGCCCATCCACAGGTTTCTATAATATTCTGGTCTCTATATATGACTTGGGTCCCTCCTGCAATGTACTGTATATCAATTAGTTTTTTTAATGCAAATTATATTATGACCGATTCCCAATAATTGGCTGAAATTTGAATTCTATACTATTTATTGTACATTTAAAAAAATAAATAAATTGAAATTAAATAGCTAAATATTAAATTATTAAATAAATGGCCAAAATTAAAAAAATATTCTAAATTAAAAAATAAAAATCAAATAAGTATAAATATATTTATTATACATTATTTATTTTTTAATTTTTTTACTAGGATAAGCCAGTGTAATGACAGGAAGTAAGGTGGGAGAGAGAGAGAGGGGCAGGGTTGGAAAATGGCTATAGGTGCTGACATTATTTATTATAAAATGTAATACTTGAATAATAAATAAATAATTATAATAATTATTAATAATAAATTAATAATTCATAACAATAAATAATTATTATAATAATTAAATAATAAATAAAATAAATAAATGGCCAAAATTAAATTTCTATACTATTTTGCCTAAATAAATTAATACAAATAAAGAACTAAGTAAATAAATGGCTGAAATTAAAACTGTATACTATTTTTTTTCTAAACAAAGATATTAAATAAATAAATATATAAGTATATAATATACTATATAATATATATTAATATAGAAATATATAAGTAGATGAAATTAAAACTCTCTATTTTGCCTGATTAAAAAAATAAACATGTAAATAAATAAATAAATTACCATACTTAAAATTAAATAGTATTTTACATAAATAAAAACAATTGTTTTATGCAACAAGTGCTTTTAAAGTTTTATTAAATTATTATTATTAGATTTACTTTAAGTGAGCATTAGATGACAGCGAAGGCAATCGAAAGGAAAAACTAAGTAAAATGAGCATGCACAATTAAATATCCCAACTGCTATTGATTCAAAAAGGAGTAACAGTGATGCTTCCCTTAGCAAACCACTAATAAAACACTATTAAATCAATCAGTTTGTGACTAAACATTCACTATCACCCATCCTCACCCTGTGCTTTCTCTCGTGCTTAGAAACATGTTTATGAGTTATTCTCTGTGCTCTTGGAGGCTGTTTAAGTGTGTGTGTGTGTGTGTGTGTGGATACTTCTGCACGTCTGCCATATTGAGGGATTAAGAGTCTCTCAGCCGCTCTGAACTGCATCATTCGTGTGTGTGTGTGTGTGTGTGTGTGTGTCAGACTAAGGTATCTCTGTCTCTCTGTAGTGGGATAAGAGGTCTGTCAGAGTGAAGTGCTGAGGTAAATCTTCCAGACTAACAGCAAACAGCCTTGTCTCCAGGTCTCATTCTATCATCTTTATCTGTTTTCTTTAAGTCCTCCTCACGTCTGTGTTTTTCTGGGTCGTTTCTCCGGGCAAAACTCCTCTCTAAGCACAACTGAAACGGGTCCTTGGTTCCGAGGCAGAACAATAGTGCTGAAGTGCTGTATTAAATAATATTGACAGTGGCCGGTGCTGAGGTGATGGAGTGCAGTCATGCGAACACACGCTCTGCTGAGACATACAGTACACAAAGATACAGACACTCTCACCTCACTGTCACACACACACACACACACACACACACTGCAGAGAAACAAACTCAAGATCACTGCGCTGAGTGTAAAGCATGAAGTAAAGCTACGTGTTACTTGTTGAATTTTGACATAATACCTTATCTAGTAAAGCATGTTTAATGTACGCTTGAACTTCACACATCTGCTAAAGTGAGAAACTCGATCATAAATGTCTCTTAATATTTTGCATTATCATTTTTAATTATGTTGCATTATTTTTGTTAAAAGTGACTATTTTTACGATAATGGGATAAGTTATCTGTTGTCAGAAAAACACCATAATTTATTTTCAGCTACAGTATATTATTATTATTATTAAATCATTAAGGTAAGAAATAACAAAGCTATCAATACACCTACGTACACAGTTTATAGTAGTTTCTTAAAACTTATATTAAATTCTTCTTATCATTATTATTAATAAATAATTAATTACAACTAACAAAATTACTGATACATTTACTTGTTTAGTCATTGCTTACTAATTAAATTAAAATACATTTTATAACTATTATACGCTATATATACAGCTTTATTTTTTTATAAATAATAATAAATCACTCTAAGAATTTACAAAGCTATTGATACATGCATAGTTACTACTTAAAATTATTATTATTGTTGTTGTTATTATTAAATCACTCTAATAGGAATAAACAAAGCTATTGATACATCAACATGGTTTCTAGTATTTGCTTAAAATGATATGAAATTATATTGTTTTTATTATTTATAAGAATAAATCACTATAATTAGAATTAAAAAAGCTACCGATACATTTACTTGTTGTATAGTCACTATTTAAAATTATTATTATTATTAATATCATCATCATCATTATTATATACTAGATATAAATGTATTATTAATATTATTAATAAATTAATTTGAATTAACAAAGCTATTAATACATGCACTTGTTGTACTGTCAGTACTTAAAATTATTATTATTATATACTAGATATAATTTTTTTTATAAATATTATTAAGAAATTAATTAGAATAAACAAAGCTATTGATACATGTACTACTTGTATAATCACTACTTTGAAAAATATTATTATAAACTATATATACAAATGTATTATTATTACTGTAAATCACTCATTAAATGATTTTGATTAGAATGAACACAGCTGTCTGTCATCACTCTGGTTAGGCTAATGCTGCTGGTTGTGAAGCTCAAACCGAACATCAGAGACACTGTGTTACATTTTTTGAGGATTATAATCAATGAACGGCTTATTTACAGTCTACACATTAAATTGAAAATTATTTACCTTACAAAAACACTCACAGACACACAAGCAAACACATACAGAGCTTTATCTCTAGAGAGAAGCTACAGGAAACCTCAGTTATGAGAGACACACAGATCCTGAACTGACTGAACACACACACACACACACACACACACACACACACACTGGGATCATTACTGGCACATGCTCCCTCGGATCATTAAGGATGTCGGTTTCTAATTAAAATGAAATGATAGTGTTTTGTTCATGGCGCTGATGTGGATCACCTTCTCTCCCACGGATCCTGGGTTGCCGATTCCTCCGGGGGGTCCCTGTGGTCCATCGGCCCCTGGGGGTCCGGAGGGGCCTCTGGGGCCAGGAGGACCGGGTGGACCCTGAGAGAAAAGTCAAGAAAATACAGAAAGCTCAGTTTCTATCTAAAACAATTAGATTTTATCAAAATGACCGTATGGATGTGGATGTGTACCATCTGACCGACGTCACCAGTCTCTCCCTTCTCACCCGGGGGTCCAGGCAAACCCTGCACACAAACACAACTAGTTAAAACTAACCGCAACACATACTAACCAGTTCAATCCTGTCCAAACTACATAAACAACATTACAGTCTATATTAAATACCATTTGCAGTTCATTTCACTTCCATAATCAGACATATTTCCAAGGCGAGACTTGGTTTATCCATGAATGAATTGAAAAAAATATATTATATTGTGGACTGTGGTTCAATAATGGTTTCAGATGGTGATATCATGGTACTTAAGGATCATCATATTCACATACAATTGCACAAGTCACAAGTTTAGAGTCAGTAAGAGTTTTTGAAAGTCTTCTATGCTCACAATGTCTGCATTTATTTAATTTAAAAAAAACACACAGTTAAAATACAGTAAAAACAGTAAAATTGTGAAATATTATTACAGTTTAAAATAACTGTTTTCTATTTTAATATATATTTAAAATTATAATTTATTCCTGTGATGCAAAACTGAATTTTCATCATCATTGCTCCGGTCTATAAAAAACATTTTCATTGCTTAAAATAAAATAAAAGTTAACTAAAATATAAAAAAACCTTAAACTTTCAACTTAAATACTAACTAAAATTTCAACTANGCCGGTCTATAAAAAACATTTTTATTGCTTAAAATAAAATAAAAGTTAACTAAAATATAAAAAAGCCTTAAACTTTCAACTTAAATACTAACTAAAATTTCAACTAGTTACCAAGGCAATATTTCAAATTTTTAATGTCTAGTTTAAATTGAATTACTAAAATTATTAAAACTAAAACTGAAATAGAAATGAACAAAAACTATATAGTCACATTAAAAAAAAACTATTTAAACATGTTATCCGAAAAACAATATAAAATCAGCTATTTGCCAAAGGCAACATTAGTTTAACATACTTTAAAGTACTAAAATATATAAAACTAAAAATGAAATTACATATGAAAAAACTAATAAAAATAACAAAAAAATTACTACTTTTAGTAGTAAATAAAATAAGAGGTAAAAAAAAAAAGAATAAAATCTAAATAAAAATATTAATAAAAACTATAATAGTACATCAAAGATTGTTTAGTTTAAATTGAAGTACTATAAAACAAACTATATACTATAACAAACTATGTAGACATAATAAACTAATAAAATAGTCGAAACAGCTGAATGACTAAAATATTATTAAAATTATATTAATTCAAATATTAGGGGTACATATAAGGATAAAATCTAATTAATCTAAATCTAAATTAATTGAATTAATAAAACTGTATAAAAACTATGATTCTACATCAAAGATGCTAAATGAACGCTGCTTTAAACAAGCAGAATCTAACTTTCTTTTTTTCAGAAACTAACCTGAAGGCCGACGGGTCCGGGTGGTCCTGGGAAGCCTCGTGCACCCTCATCTCCCTTCTGCCCAAACAGACCCTGCTGACCTCTGGGACCTGGCTCTCCGTCAGCACCCTGCAGGGAGGAAGTGACATCAGTACCACCGCTTATACCACAGCAAGACACAAGCCATGTGAGAAATGGCTGATTTCATTATACTCACAGGTGGACCAGGCTGACCCGGAGGACCTTGGCTACCGACGGGCCCTGGAGGACCCTGAAGAACAGCAGAAAGAAGGAGAAAAAAAATAAATGAGAAGAAAGAAAAAAGCAAGCAAGCAAGCACAACTCATTGATTTTCATAACAAAGACAACATCTATATTCATAACAGCGCAGTGGTAATAACAGAACGAATGATCGTCGTGGGAGAACGACACAAACAAACAGACAAATCCAAACAAGACTCGTTGAATAAATGATGTTTTCAGACTCAAGTGAAATGGAAATGGAAACAGTAAATGCAGAGTGACTCACCTGCTCGCCCTTGTCACCTTTGCTTCCCTTCTGTCCCGGCTCTCCAAGCTCGCCCTGTCACAATAACACAGCATTTACATATGCAAATATATAAAAATGTCACATCATACAATAATACAAATGATACAAATCCAGTATCCTGTTTCTCAGAGTTTTTTTGGGACAAAAATCTCTTCTGCTCACCAAGGCTGCATTTATTTGATCAAAAAATACAGTAAAGACAGTAGAATTACAAAAAAATGTATTGCTATTTTAAATAACTGTTTTCTATTTGAATATATATTAAAATGTCATTTATTTGTTATGCAAATCTGAATTTTCAGCATCATTACTCCAGTCTTCGGTGTCACATGATCCTTCAGAAATCATTCGAATATGCTGATTTGCCGCTCAAGAAACATTTCTATTATTATTATCAATGTTAAAAAGAGCTGTGCTGCTTCATTTTTATGGATATCATGATTTTTTTAGGATTCTTCGATTAACATAAAGTTCAAAAGAACAGAATTGTTTGTGAAACTGAATTTTTTTGTGACATCATAAATGTCTTTACTGTCATTTCTGATCAATTTAATACAACCTTTCAGAATAAAAGTATTGTTTTATATGCATATATTGAAATCAAAACATGTATTAACATGGTACATGCCTAAAAACATGGTATTTACAGAGTAAGCAGTAATACTCTACTATAATTTTTGGTCTGTTTTTTTTTTTTTGTAGGAAACTAACACTGCTATTTATTCCTCTGACTATATTTCCCAGAAGGCTTTGCACCTATCACACATGGCAGAGCCGACAAGCACATCCTTCAAATATCGCTCACACCTTAAAAAAACTGCCAATGCTAACACATGTTGGTGTCACACACACCCTAAATCTGTGTGTGTAGGTGTGTGTGAGAGTGTCACGGTGATGTCATTTCCCTGACACGTTCACCTAGGTGTTAAATTAGATCATTTCCAATAATGCTAACTGCATCTTTGATTCCCTGCACTGTAATATCATGTATCACATATATTTCTTATTTGAATGTGACATTGCTATGTTGCTAATCTAACGGTTTGATACTCTAATAAACAAAAAACATACAGAAAACAACTGGTATTTAATGAAATAAATGTATTAGCATGCTAACTTATGAATTTAAAACCTAGTATTTATAATCATCTTTCTTCTTCTTTAGATTCTCAAAAATGACTGGCCATGCGCAGAGCAAATATTGAACCATCCATCCATTCCTCTAGAGAAAATATTGATCAGACAGCAGAGTCATTTGATCTATGTGTGTGTGTGTGTGTGTGTGTGTGTGTGTGTGTGTGTGTGTGTGTGTGTGTGTGTGTGTGTGTGTGTGTGTGTGTGTGTGTGTGTTTGTGTGTGATGTGACCTTCACTTAATCATCTAGCAAACCCATCAGATTCATCCATGATCATCAATTTCATGCCAACGTCTCTCTGTCTTTAATTCATTTATTTCTCTTCTCCAACTTTTACTTCTTTCTCATCTGTACCTTATCACCGTCCTCTCCCGGGGGTCCGATGGGTCCGGCCGGGCCTGGAAGTCCCACAGGTCCCTGAATACCATCTCTACCAGCTGGGCCTTGAGGTCCTTTCTCGCCCTAATATGAGAGGATATACTCAGTTATCTAATCATATGACAGTGAAACGAAGCTCAGAAAGATGGAGAAGTGTTGGAGGAAGCACTCACAGGTCCACCTTTCTCTCCAGCGGGCCCCGGGGGTCCTTGAGGTCCGGGTCGGCCCGGGAGGCCGGTTGGTCCAGCTGGGCCAGCAGGACCACGTTCTCCAGGAGAACCCTATAAATTTGTGATTATGAAATTTCATAACCGATATACTTGCAACGACTGCCATTTGCTAATGAAAGCTTGATGATCTGTTTGATTAATTATGCATTTGTTCTTGAAAAAAAAATTCATATGGAGGAGTTGACAGCTGGCATGCATATATGATTTTTAATGCAGAAATAAATGCTGTGTTTTCAAGTTACTGATTATATAATTACGCATATTGCGACATTATATAAGATATCAGTAAATCTGAATATTCAAAATGCTGCATGAAAAGAGAGAGAAAAGACGAACAGATAAACCTTTTGATCATTTTAATCATAAACATGCACTGGTCTGACTTAGACTTTTTTCTTTATTTATTACTATTTGCCACATTCATTATTATATATTAAAATATTTAATATATTATTTAATTTAGTATTTAATATTTAAATACAACATTCAATATTCACTGTTTAAGATGTTCACATGTACACTACCATTCAAAAAGTTAAGGTGAGTACAATTTTGTAATAGTTTTGAAAGAAGACATTGCTTTATTTGCTTTATAAGGCATTATTTCTTCAATCAAAAATACAGTAATATTATGAAATGAAATAAGTGCTTCTGTTGTAATATATTTTTTTTACAATTCTTTGATTAATAGAAAGTTTAAAAAAAGCAGTGTTTATTTGAAATGGTAATCTTTTGTAACACTATAAATGTCACTTTTGATGTATTTAATGCATCCTCGCTGAACGAAAGTGTTTTTTTTATTTTATTTTTTTTTTATGGTAGTGTATGTTGAACACTTTTTTCTGCTCTATCCACTCTAAAAAACAAATTAAATAGTATACAAAATGAATTTCTAGCACATATATAAAAAAGTAAACATAAATTCAATGAACTAATGTTTGCCTGGTACTGAAGATATACTGTAAATCATCCATGTCATACGAACTAAATCACTGTACTCACTGAAAACCCAGTGTGTGAAGCAAAAGGATCAAGGAGAAAGAGAAAACAAGGTAAACAAGCGAATAACAAAGCAGTTGGAGAAGAGATGGACAAAAAGAGAGAGCATGTCTACTTACAGCGGGTCCAGGTGGCCCTGGAGGTCCTTCAGTTCCTTTCAAACCTGCTGACCCCTGCAAACACACACACACAAAACTGCTGAACGCACACAAACACATCCATGTGCTGCTTCACCACACGTTTGATGGGTAGAGGTGACACGGGGATGTACTATTTATACTGAACAGCTCAAAACATGAAAAGAGAGATGCTCGCCTGTGCAGAATTTAAGGGCGAGTTACACCGAGTTTAATATTTGAGGTTAGGGGTTTGTTCAAATCACGTGATACTCACCGAAGGACCTGGTAAACCTCTCTCGCCTGGGAACCCTCGGAGTCCTGGAGGTCCGTCTTTACCCGTGGGTCCTGCAGGACCTGGGTCTCCCTATAAAGACCAGAAATGATGTAAACAGGCTTTGGTGAATAGATAAATGTATTTGGATCTGTGTATATGTATCTTTATTGTGTGTAAATGTCGAAGTGTGTATGTCCTGAATTTGTTCACACCTTTGCTCCTTCTTTTCCTGCAGGTCCAGGTAGACCCTGTTCACCGGGTGGTCCTGGGGGTCCAGGGTGGCCTCGCTCTCCCATTGGTCCTGTCTCACCTGTTGGTCCCTGAACAGAACGAAGAAGATGGATTATGGGAGAGGTAGTGGGGTAGATAAGTTTTTAGGTTGACAATAAATCACTTAAATTGACGATTCGTAGTGAATCAATTCTAAACAGATTTGCAATTTCAGAACCGCTTAATTCAGCAGTTTTCATGTGATTTATTTATGCATATTGCTATTTTAACAAAATATGATTAATGCAAATTATAACATTTTAAATGAAAAATAAGTTATGATTTTTAATGCATAAATATGAATATATATTATATATCTGTAAAACCTGAAAATTATAAATTTTAAAAAGAGAGACAATGTGAAATTAAGCTTTAAAAATAAATCTATAAGCATTGATCATTTACAATTATACACTAGTTAAACATTTAGACACAACTACTTATTTTCCACATTTTATTTATAATGAAAAAATAATAAATATAATACGTTTAAATATTATAAGTAATGATAACATATTTATATTTATTATTATTTACTTTTATTATTATTTATTTATAATAAATAATAATAAAAGTACATGATAAATATAAAAGTTAACATTAATATTAAATATAGTACTTAATATTGAAATATAAAATTCTATATAAAAATGTATATTTGTATATTTATATTGAAGTGGGG
>SCHK01013764.1:0-14312 GCA_004124795.1 Poropuntius huangchuchieni
CGATGCAACAGTGCTTCATGCAATGCATCAGATTATGGCGATATTCCAAACGCTTGGCCAATCACAACGCTCCCGGTCGCTGGCCAATCAGAGCATACCTCGCTGACTTCTCAGCTGTGAAATTTGTCAAACTCAATCGTTTCAGAAAGGCGGGGCTTAGAGGAGATAAAATAATGTAAAATATGTGTAAAATTTTAAGTTATTAATTATAAAGCATGTCTAATTAATTGAAATCATGAATTTTACAAATCATAACAGCAATTTATTATAAGTTTAACAAAAATGACATTTAAGGCCCTATGCAATAGTTTTTTTTCTCTCAAGTTCAGTTGTATTTTTTTTTTCCAAATTCTGTGTTTTCCATTAATTTTCTGATGTGCCATTTGTTCAAACAGAGACAAGCAGAACATTCATATTTAAATAGTATTTTTGTGGATTAATATTCACAGACCCAAGTCCATATTATTTGATTTAAGTATGCAGACCTACTTTTGATTTATTTGTCCAAAATCTGGCAAAATCCATGACATTCCGCGTTATACAGTAAATTCCTTTTTATGACTGGATTCTGTGATACCGTTGTGCAGGTTCCATATTGGGGAAATCAGAGGGCGCTATACTAGGAATGCACCGATAATAAAATTCTGGCAGACACTGATAAGCAGGTAATTATTTTAATGTTGTGGCTCATAGAGGGAAATGAGCATGTAATATTAAACATCCAATAATGGACAAAAACTACTTAAAATAAACTCTACCATCGCTTAAAAACCGATCCCAATATATCTCCACTGGTCCCAATGTATTGTTTAGCTTCAACTATGAATGTATGAATTCACATCAACCTCTCTCAAATTTTTGTGAGTATATTTTAAATGAGCATAGTTTTAAATTGAAACAGCTTACCTTGATGGGTTTGATTGGCTCTTGATGTTGTGGCTGCTGCTGTGATTGGTGATGCATTTGCTGCTGCATATGTTGCTGATACATCTGATTTTGGTCTTTATTGGCCATCTCCATGTCCATCATAGAATCATCCCGTCTACCTCTGCCTCTGCCTCTTCCTCTTCCTCTGCCTCTTTCGGGAACATATCCTGTTCCATACTCTCCCATCATACCCCTAGAGTGGTGAGGTTCCGGCAATGGGCGTATACGTGGTCGTCCACGTGGCCTTGGAGGTCCTTCTCGTTTAGGCTTTGTGGGCTTCCTGCCTCGTTTCTTCGGTCCATCTTGTGGCATCAACTGCGGAGGGGGACCAAGAGATGGGTATCCAAAATCTAGATCACCCATTAAAGGGCTTAAAGTTCCCCCTCCCACACCACTTGATTTGCGACAACTGGACACAAGGTCTGGTATCAGATCAGGAAGTCGGCTTCGGCTGTTGAGGCGAATGTCAGCTGGGACATCGGCCTTATCCTCATCATCTTCAAATTCATACTCCTGTGCATAGCTTTTCTTGGGCAAGGAGTTTGGATCAGGTCTTTCCTTCAGCAGATGGAAGGAACTCGACTTCAGGAGCTTCTTTGGGCGAGAGGAACAGAAGATGGGAGAAGTAAGACCCCCAGATCCAGACCCAGATCCCCCAGTACCTCCCATTTTGGCACCAGATGCCTCCCCCACTGTTGCAGTTGTCCCCATTCCAAGGCTGGCTGGTTGAGATTGGATCAGTCCAAGCTGCTCTGTGTTGACTGTAGATGGGAGCTCATGAGTCTTCAAGGAGTCAAGATCCAAATGCATGGTTCCATTGTCAGGTTCTGAAAGATCATGGCAATATTGCCCATACCCCTGGTCACTGTGATGGCCAAGCATGTCATAACTTGGACCTGTATTGTCCCCTCCTCCAGGTGTTGTTTTAATCCCTTCCATTCCTTCCTGCACTGCTTGGCCAGGTGCAACCCCATCTTGACCCTGCCCAGATCCTCCTGAGCAAGTGGATTTGTACTCCTCAGGACAGAACATATCCTCCATTCCAGGAAAGAATGAGCGGTCCTCATCTGGGAGAAGAGCATCAGGAAAGCAGATGGATGTTAAAGGAACAAACCTCTGGCTATGTTGGCTTTGATTTTGATTTTGATTTGATTTCACTGCTGAATTCCTGGTGTCAAATTGGGCCTCTCCTTGATGCTGCTCAAGTTGAGATTGTGGAATTTGGGAGGTATGAGAGGGGTGAGACTGCTCCTGTTGCTGAGAAGCTGCTGAGGAGGCCTGTGGAGGAAGGTGATGATGGCTCTGCTGATTAGGATGGGAGGGGTGAGGGTGTTGATGGTGGGAGTTAGGATGTTGGGGACCTTGTGATGATTGTTGCTGTTGGTGGTGATGGTGGGATAGGTGGTGTCCATGGGAAGTTGTTGATAAACTCATGTCTGGCTCAGGAAGGTATGAGTGTAACTCCGAGGCATGGTGCTGTGTTGGGTGGTGAGATGAAAGTCTCTGTTGCTCCTGTGACTGACGCCTTTCTACACTTCCTGCTGTTCCTGTTCCAGAATTTCCCCTGCTTCCTTCACCTCCTGTCCTCTCATCCACCATTGCTCCCTCTTGGCTAGATGTCCGAGAGAGGGAATGCTCCAGCATGTCTAGTGAAGACACTGTGTTAGACTTAGGGCGGCTCTGGTCTTGTTGCTGGGTACTATGACCATAGTGACCAGCTGCTTCCATAGCCTGGGACTGAAGCTGGAGTTGGAGCTGGGATGTCTGGGGCTGGGAATGGGTCTCTGCTGACACAACTCCCCCAGTTGCTTCCATAAGGGCCTGCTGGCTTACAGTATGCTGCTGTTGCTGAGGGTCTATCTTGCTGCGGGTGTGGGACAACACAGACTGCAACAAATGAGGGGGTTGGTGAGACTGGTCAGTGGGAGAGTCCATAAGCGACTGTGATTGGGAATGACGTTGTTGCTGCTGTGGTTGTTGTTGATGTTGTTGTGGATGTGACTGATGATGTTGAGTTTGCTGTTGATGTGCCTGTTGATGCTGATGGTGATGTTGCTGCAAATCTGGTGTCTTACGTATGTAAGTCATATCTCCTGAATCTTGAGGCTTTTTCTGAAGATCCATGTGTGGGTGAGAGTGCAGGTGTGGGTGGGTGGGTGTATGTGGAGTGTGTTGATGGTGGGAGGTGGAGTGTTGAGGAATGGAGTGTTGGGAATACGGGTCGCCTCGCCCATAATGCACCACAGATCCCAGAGAATCATGATGATGGTGAGGATGGGAATGTGTTTGATCCGAACTCCCTCGTCCTCCATCACTTACAGTTCTGTTGCTCTTCTGCTGTGGTTGTTGTTGATGTGGTTGTTTATGCTGCTGCTGTTGTTGCTGCTGCTGATGTTGTTGCTGTTGATGCTGTTGCTGTTTCTTTAGGGACATCTCCAATTGACTGTCCAGTCCAGCTCCACTCCCTGTGCCAGAGACAGGAGCATTAGAGGTGGCACTATGTGTTCGGATAACACTCTGAAGGTGGTACCTCTCTTCAGAACTTTTGCTCATCTCATAAGCAAGCCCCTTATTTCCATCTTGTGCTGGAAGGACTGGAGGCTGCTGGGTGGGCTGCGAGGAATGATGGCTTTGAGGAGCATGGTGATGTGATGTTTGAGGAGCAGGACTCTGGGCTTGAAGAAGGTGTTGGATGAGGAAATCATCATCTACATCATCATCCTGTTGTGACCTAGTCTCTGATACACCAAGCATGCTGTTATCAGACTTTGTTTTGGGAGGAGCAGAGGGGTGGTAGGGTTGTGATCGAGGTCCTCTTGTGTCAGGGTATCCTTGTGGAGAAGGCAGAAATGAAGGTGAGAGAACAGAAGAGAGATATTTGTTGGATCCGGTTCCAACAGGCGACTGAACAGGTCGTGAAGGTGCAGGAGAATGCAGACCAGGGCGGATGATTCCAGAATTGCTAGATGGAGATGGGCTTGAATCAGGGATGTGGTAAGATCCACCACCTCCTCCACCTCCCACACTACCGCTGCCTCCAGTTCCTGTACTGCCTCCACTACTACTACCACCAGTTGTTCCACCGCTTGCCCCTGATCTAAGAAGGGCAGGTGAGTGTCCTGATGCACCATAACCCATTGAGGGACTTCCAGCACCCCCTAAGGATGGTGGCAGAGACCCATAACCTGAATCAGTCCCATATACTGATTCCGCTGAAAATGACTGACTTCCCAAATTCCCATACCCTTTAGCCACTCCAGAGGTCCTAGCTGAAGGAAGATCATGAGTCTGTGGAGAACTGAATCCCCCATATGACTGGGAAAGGTGTGATGGGGGAGGTTGACTTGGAGAGAAAGACTGGGGTTGTGGCTGAGGAGGAGTCTGGCCCGTTAGACCACTCGATGACTTGACTGGAGCCACTGGGGATCCATAACCCGAGAGGCACGACTTGGGAAGGGTTTGCTGGGTGGAGTTAGAGGAGCTCTGAGGGGGCTGGGAATGTGACTGGGGTGGAGGGGGTACAGTCTGGGTTGGTGGCTGTTGTCGAGAGGACGCAGAGGCAGAAGTAGAGGTTGGAATGGAATTAGACTGACGAGCACTAGCAGACGCAGAGGAGGAGGAAGAGGATGAAGATGAGGATGAAGCAGAAGAGGCAGAGGGTGGTGTGTGGGGGGTTCTGGAAGAGGATGCAGATCCAGAAGAGGAGTAACCACTACTGGAGCTGCTCTTAGTCCCCTTTCCAGCCCCACCAGAGGATGAAGATGATGAGGACCCATAAGAAGGTTGGATTATCGGTCTGTACTGTTCAGTCCTGGGGGAGGGTTTATGGTCTGAGGAAGGACTGTGTTCACCTAGGGGACTGCAAGAGAGGCCAGCATGGCGAGTATGAGTGGCCTGCTGATATCCTGACACCCCACAGCTAAGGTAGTGCTGAAGTGGGTGAGGGGTGGATGAGGGGGCTTGCGCTGGAGAGGGACGTTGGTAGTGTTTAATTACACTGTCTTGTCTTGATACTGTCCGCTCTTGGGATGTTGGCTGAGGTGGAGCAGGGGTAGAGGAAAACACAGAGGCACTGTACAACTGGGAGGACTGATCTTGAAGCTGGGAGGACAACAAGTTGAACTGATGAGACGGTAAATGGCGGGCAGAAACTGAGGCTGCAGAGGAGGCTTGAGCAGATGTCACCCCACCCCCAGTTGGATCATGACTTCCACGGTAAGCCGCAGCTGCACCCTGTGATGACAACAGGCGATCAAAGCCCAGACTTGACTGAGAAGGCGTCTTGATGTGGAGTAAAGGATCATGGGGTGACAGGAGACCATTGGAGGTGGGGCTGAAAGTGGGCGTGTCCTGTAAGGACAATGAGGGGGTCACACCAGGAAAGGACCGCCCTGAGAATGGCGCTGGGTGCTGATAAGCAGACAAAGCAGAAGAGGATGGGAAGGATCCAGATCCAGGAAGGGCACCGGAGATGAAAAGCTCTGCAGGGGCAGGCGTGTGCATGGCTAAAATTTGGAGAAAAAAACACAAAGAAAAGACAAAAGCTAAGGCTAAGAAAACACATAATAAAATAATAATTTTAAAAACTTAATGAGTACAAAGACAATACTGGTTTTCGACATCTGTGCACACTGAGTTATTACAAGAGCCAATTAATATTTTTTAATATGTGGCTAACAAGTTGTTGCTATGGCAACAGTGTTGCCAGTGCTGGCTGAATGCACTTACAGTTCACCAGCATTTCCTCCATACATTCAGCATATCTGATGCAAACAATGACTGTGCATTCTTGATCTGATCCTTATCAAATATGTTATTTCATTTTGTGCAAACTTAATATAACTTGGTAAGCTAAGATTACCGGTCTGCCATGATGGAGTGCGAAACTGAGATAGGAGAGATGAGGCAGAGGGAGGTGGCTGTGGACCCCGGGACTCTAGTGCAGATATAAGGTTCATAACTGAAGGATCTGGGCCTGACGGACTTGCGTGGTGCAGCCCAGCATCAAAAAGTCCAGACAGGCCTAAGAAAACCACACATATGAAAAAACAAGCACGTAATGAGTACATTTGATAAACACAGCATTCATTTTCTACAAAAGAGATATTCTCTTAATAAGGGACATCAAAAGTATTGGTGCATCGGTAAAAAGTCAATACTACAACAAAATTATTAATGGGTTCTTGATGTGACATGGCATTTTCACTGTCCCACAAGATAAAAGTGAATATAATTAATATTGTCGTTATTTAAAATGCTGTAAATTGTTAAACTTTTCTTAAAAGCTGCAGTGTTATTCAACTGTTTAAATTTTTGAGCCAAATGTCAAAATTGTCCTGTGGTGTGACTGTGGTTCAATAAATTACAACTTTTATCAATTTAAAAAGAAAAGCATAAAAATGTTAATAAACACCTCCGGCATAATTGTACAAATGTCTATTTTAGTAAATGGCAATAATTTTTTCATTAACATTTTTTCATCTATATATTTCTGAAAGTGTAAGAACTTGATTCATTTCGTCTCTGAAAACCATGTCCTCCGGAGTGACACCATATCCTGATTTTAAATTGGCCAATTCCAGAGAAAACTTTAATTAGTTGAAGGACCCCATTCATGGCCGTGTTACTGAAGCCCCTGTCAAGCCCATGACATGTGCACACGGTCAATTTTTGTCTCAGAATTGTTCAAATATTTAACTTTTTTGGAACCACTACAAAAGTGTTACGTTTTGTTGCCGTTTGGTGTGACACCCATAATTTTTTTGTTGTTAATTAAAAACTGTATGTTAAACTACATAATCACAGAAAATTATGCAAATGTGTCTTGCAAACCGCTAATGACATGTTAGAATAGCAAGGTCATTAATTGACACAAAAGGCTGAAAAGTCCTATGGCGTGACAGAAAATGTCCTCCAGTGTGACGCCTGTACTGTCAGACCATAGGACAAAATAATGTCACAACAGAGGACAAGGTCTCTTTAAGAAGCATTTTAAATAATTAAATAAGATTTGTTTAACTCCTTTTTATTATTTTTTTATTATTTTCAGTCTTCTTAAATGCAATAATTACACTCATTAAATTATTTTCTGATGTTTTTACAGAAAACATGTACTTTTATAAAGTGTCATGAAAATAAGAACAAAATGTGATACTTTGTTTTTGAATTCAAAGAATTGAGATTAGTGAAAGAGAGACAATATGGAAATATAAACAGAAAATTATCTGGGATCAGAAAGGATCCTAGAGATCCTAAGAGAACGAAGCAGAAAGAAAACAGAATCAAAATGATGCCTTAAAAAGAGTAGCCATATGCTATAAAAAATCCTAAAGAATATAGTTTGAATCTTAACCATATTTAGTTGTTCTGCACATGCAGTGGGGGAGCTAGAAGAGTTTCAGTAACATATTGATTGACTAAGGGACTGAATATCTTCTTTCTCCTTTGACATGTTCAAAATTAAATAGAAATACTTTATTAACTACCATTTCTGTCCTTTAGTGTGACGTAATGTCCTACGGTATTACACATAAAAGAACCACAGATTTGTTATTATCTCAAAATATCTTTAAAAAAAATATCACTCATAAATATAAATATCACTCATCTTAAAATAGTATAATTTTCAGCTGTTGAATGAATGACAGCAAAGTTTGTCTTGTTGTTAAAGTTTTTCTTGAAACTGTCTAACAAGTCATGGGGAAAAAATTATGTTATTTATCATTTCATATTGAATAAATAGCACTATATAAAAAAGAACTGTCTAACAATAAAGATGTATCTCTCACATGCTATTTGTATATTATTATGAGTTTCTTTTTTTTTCTTCATTTTTGCTATGTCACACCATAGGACAAATGTATGTTACAGTTCAGTAAAAATAAAAAATACAATAAAATAAAATAAAACAATGAAAGAATTAACAAAGTTAGTGACCGTTTATATTTTCTCAAAGATCACACTACATAAATATATGCATTTCTTCTTCAAAACTGGTCTTTTACAAAAAAGCATTTTTTACTGGCTATTTGTCAATTACCCAAATGTAACAATACCAATCTACATACCAGAGTATGTGAGCGTAGTGGAGCGGCAACAATTTCCCCTCCATGCTCAGAGTATTTAATAATTACTCCGCTCCGGGTTCACCATTTACCGCTCCACTCCTCGCTCACTGATATAAGAAACATTACTAAAGTATTTACGTTTGTTTGAAATATCACAGTTCTCTTCATAACGTAGGGTATATTACAAAATAAAATAAAAATAAAAAATAACAGAAGAGTTTCAAAGTGGCTAATTGGAACACTAGTGTGCAAACTTTTTTTCTACCACATGACAAGCTAATAACATGGTTGTCAGCATTAAAAGGTATAATTGCTGCTTTTTGCAGTGCAAATTTTGTTTGTTATGAAAATAACAGTACGTTTTCGTCAGTTATTTTACCTACGGATCGATGCATTTCTTACAGATTTCTGCTCACTCGAAATCGGATACAAGTAGCCCGGTAAGATTATATTTGTTTGAATGCATAATTAAGAGAGCGATTGCGCATGAATAAGTGTTGTAGTACTTGTTTAAATCATGCTTTCAGCTGAAAAATTTCTAGGAGGAACAAACAAATTCCTTAAGAACTATAACTTCCCGCTTATGTCCATTACCATCATCATAGCCTTCACATTCTTTCTAATTTGAGTGATTCTTCTCTATCAAGCTAGCAAATATTATAACAAAATATATAGATATATATAACAAAATATTACGCTTTCAAATGTTCGCGTCTTGTGTGCATGCTTTAATTCACAAGCACTTCTTGGTCAAAAAACTTGGTCTTGGCACAATCGATTTGGTCTTAAGTGAAAGTAAACAGACCTGCTTCTCAGTCAAAACTCATACAGCAGTTATTCATGCATAATAATATATTATATTTTCTAGTCATGCAGGGCAGACTACTTAGTAGTTTTTTTTTATTGCATGTGATAACTTTTTTGATTTCTGAACATTTTATTGAATACTTGATACTTGTTGGATAGCTATAAATCGATAACGATAATCAGATAGTTATCGCAACAGAATTTTGAAACGATAAAACGATATGAAGAGTTCAATAAATATTCAATGGTGTTTATGCACCAAAAGCAGAACGAAACAGTGCTAACGGTGCCACACGGACCATTTATCCGCTCGGATCCAAGTTTAAAAAGCAGCGCAAGCTCAAGCAAGTCTCGGTCATGCAAGCATTAAACAGCGCTGTGAGATCCATTGTGAAGTGCTTGAATTCAGCAAACAACACAAATGACTCTGTGATTTTAAAGCCAGATGAAAGCACTGACAAAGAAGAGAAATACTGTGTGCAACAATACAGTCAGAAGGTTTTTCAATATACAATACATTTACCATGGATTACTATAGTAACACTAACTGTACTGTGGTATTGTGGCACAAATGTGGATATTTGTATCGAATTTTACTACACTATTAATGTAGACATGAATTTAAGGAGTAATGAAATATAATTACAGTATTTTTTGTGACTAAGCTATAGCATGTGTGCATTTATACTAAATATTTTTAGAGTACTGTTTTTCATACAAATACCTAAAAACCATGTAGTTATACTTTTACCATGGTATTGAGGTGCTATATGTGTGGTTTTATCTGTGATTATTATAAGTTAAATGTATGCTACTTTGAAAGACCAATGATTATTTCATTGATTAAATCTCACCACATAAAAATGAGGTAGTTACAATTTTTACAGGTGTTACTGATTTTGATTATGAACAAAAATTTGCATCTGCATCCTAACACAAGCTACTACTACTATCAAATGTGCATTTCTAAGAGACAAAAAAGTAATATTATTATTAATATTATCAGGCAGAACAAACCCGTTTCTTGATTTGAAATAATATCACTCATTAGAACATACACTAAAACTAAGAAATAAATTTTTCTGTTAAGATATTTATTTTGTTTAGGAAAATTAACAGTCTGGTTTCAACAAGTTTCGCTTTGGAGCAAAAATCTGGCTTGAACGGAAATTTATCTTGTTAATTATCGATATCGACTGATATGAAAAAGCCCCACTGCAAGCACTGTTTAATTCATTTTTATCTTTGTTCAATTGCTTGTGATTCTTCTTGTGTTTCATTATTTTATTACCGTTTGTTTACTTGTTTTTCAATAACTAATTGCTTACATTAATATTTAACTTTTAAAATTATTTTGCTGGGATATTTAGATGACATTGGTATGGACCACTGAAATTTTGGTATGATGTGTGACAAGCCTAGTCCTGACTAATAAATCCTTTGCTGTAAATCAATCATGGTAGTTGGAAGGTAAGACATAAGCTCTATATTAAAAGCTACAATTGGGCACATTGTGCTTCAAAACCTCAGGAATGCAGTGCATCTTCTTATGCAAGTGTGTCCTCACCATTAACTACCAAGCCAGTACACATAAAAATTTTCTGGGCTTGCTGTGATCGACAGTATTCTGTGATCACTTTATCTGATCATAAATCAACCGCTGTATCAATAAATGATCAGCATACATCATAAATAAAAAAAGAGATATTCCACAAGTGCTGTGGTTCTATACACGTCAACACGATACAAAGAAACCAAACCAGATGTTTGAACGTAAAGTCAAAGTAATGTCACTCACCCAGGCTCCTTCCAGCTGCACCCCAAGCCCCACCCTGGCCAGATCCACCAGGATGGTGATTGGTAGCATAACCCTGCAGGGGATGGGGAGTGGCGTAGGCTTGGCGATGAAGAAGTTCAGACTCTGGATGTGATGATCTAGTGCTGCCGTACACCAAGCTGACAAAACCAGAAGTCAACAGTGACTGAGCATTAATTATCAATGATGCTTGAAGCAAGTGTTAAAGTTATTAAACGGTTTGCAGTTTTCCCATGGTAATCTCTGTACTGTAACTAATGCATAACCAAGTTCGTTAATGAGCAACATTAGTAGCAATTTTGTAAAGGGTATAATATTGTATAATATAGTGCTATAATTAATTTGTAATTCAATTCTATTAGGTTTCGTAATTTCTAATTAGAACAAAATTCATCATTTTGAATGAATAATCTTGTAAAATTCATAATCTGTAATAAATAAATGTGGATTTATGTATCAGAAAAATCACAAGTTACCTTTAAAAGGTACCTGATGATCTGTCCAAAACAAATTATATAATAAATCACACCATATAATATGCATTAAGAGAAAAAAAGTGGCCTTTATTAATTATTATTTGTTGTTGTTCATTGACTTTAAGAACTCAAAATAAACAGTCATCCAGCTTTTATAATGTGCTGGTACACAGATTTGTAATATCTGACATAATTACTTTTATTGGCGCACTCTAATATTTACATATCTGAAGCTGTATTGGAGCTGAAACATCCTAACTTATCCTTATCTTATCTGTCAACTATTGAGATTTTACTTATCTCAACCAGAACACTTCTCAGATATTAAGATAATACATTTCTGTATACAATAAAGTGTAATACACTATAATAAACATGAACAGCATTTTTGAGATATTGAATTTATACAAAAAAACATAATGATGTTGTAACAAATTCTTATTTGAACTACATGTCATCAAAAACTGTACAATAATATTGTAAAACAAGGTTTTGTTGTAAATATATTCTATATTGCAAATGATTAACATTGTTTTATTAACATATTAACGTTATTATTATTTTTATTATATTTAGATGCAGTGGGCTGTACAACAGAAACATGGTAATGTATTATCTTATCATGAAGATTTTACTTTAGATCTCATTCATTCTCATTCTCAGATATTAAGATAGGAAGACTATGTAATAAGGCACAGGACAGCATTTTTTAGATATTACATTAATAAAACAAATGAGTGCAATATGTTATCAATAAACTCCTATTCTACATTGTTAGTTGTTATTAACGCGCTTCATTAACAGTACTGGCTTTTTTATTATTATCTTGTCACTGTAATACGTGTGTACTGTATGTAAAACAATCACGCCAGTAAAGTCCTATGAAATTGATCAAATCAACATCAATTATGCCTATTTCATAAAAATAAAACATAATGTTTTGACTGGAATTCACGTCTTAATGTGTGACAGTGAGCAGAGCATTGGATGCTAACTCGTTAGCAAAGCAGCGCAGGTCGCTCCCATCTTCAGAAGAACTAGCGCGACAGCTAGCTTCACGGATGTCTTAACGGAAACGATGGGCGTTTTTTTATTATCTTCACTGGTCTGAAGCTAAATATAACATAGGTTTTAAATCTATATATTTTTTTAATTTAAATCAATAGAAGGCCCACATGCGACATTAGCATGATGAGGTTAGCTAACGTCAGCTGAATGGGAGGTTTGACTGTAGCCCCTCATCATCACAGGCCGCGTAGCATTGTTTCCACGATTTATAAAACGACGAGGAAGGTTTTCAACAAAACGCTACAAACGCACACGTGCATTTTCAACGCAACCGCTCCGTTTAATTCTGGCACGGTGTATTTTTAACCAGCGGGGCCGTTTTAAACTGTTGCAAATAGGTAAAGCTGCAGCATCTCGTCTCGTTCTTTTTAGCGATCTCGACCTCTCGCTCTTTTCTCGGTAGACTTGACCCGAGCGAGCCCCTCGTTCATCGGGGATGCTAAATGAATCTACGATGGGATCTGTACTAAAATCGTGCGAGCAGACTTCACCCCGCCCCCCACCTTTTTTCTTCCCTCTCCTCCCCAAACCGCACATTAGTCCATCAATCACACTTGAATTTCCAAAGCTGCAATCCCTCGCTTATTTGAATAACAATAGCTACACTAATACCTTCTGACATCCTACGCAAATGCATCGTCAGAGTCAGATGCGAATGCACGGGTTTGCACGGTCTGTTTTGTCCCAAACAGCGGACATCGTTCTGTGTTTTCAGCATGGCTGCATGCTTACCTTGCTTTGGCTGATCTCTCGTAGCTCCATCCGGCTCCTGCGCCCAAATCACCGAAGCCAGCTCCAGGGTAATTTCTGTCCATCGCTTCGCAATAACGCGCGGCTGGATGATGCGAGCGAACGGTTTCGGTGCAAAACTCTCTTCTGCACAGCAAGATCGCGGCCCCGTTGTCAGTTTTTAATCATTCTTCCTGGTGAGAGACGACTAAGTCCATAAGAGTGAAAAATAGCATATTGAAAAGGGAGAGGGAAATGGAGGGGAGGAGATGAGTGCGTGATAGAGGGGGTGTTCACCGACCACCTCCAAAGAAATAACTCACCTCCTTTTCAGCCTTTTCTCATTGAAAACCAGATCAAGTAATGCCATGCTCCTGGCGGGCTGCGAAGAATTCGGTTTGACCTGGTTACCGATAAATTAGCGATGGACGCATATGACCGTATACGTCCTTTCCCTTGTTTCTCCTCCCCTTTCTCCACTTACTTTACTAGTATGAAATATGCATCGAGCGAGCAAAGGGGCATCGGCCGTTAAACGACTGCTACATTACGCATGCAACGATATTGCGAGCGAATCTGGAGAATAGCAAACGCCACATTTAAATTCCACCCACAGCGTTGTTGTGAGCTAGCAGCGCGGGCTAGCCCTGTGTCGACGCATCAAAATAAGATGGTGTTGCTGATGTGTTCTCGGTAAATCCCGCTCCTTTCCTTTCGCTCGCGTTCGACTCGACGATGTCTAACACAGGACGCTTCGCGCAGATCCCGCACGGTTCGCTTTAACGTCGAGCTCGAGGCCTGCTTTTTTCATAATATTAGTCATTTTCCCTCGAAGACGCCATTTTTGAAGGCGGCTGTTTCTCTCCGTTCTCCCTCCCCTCTGTCTCTCTCATACTCGTCTCGAGCTCACGCGCAGTCTGGTCCACCTCACCGCTAACAGAAGCTATTCCCGGAACACATTGCTCCCTCTTATTCAACCCAAATGGTCAGAGACCACAGAAAGGGGGAGACGTTCGCAGATGCGCGACGTCTGGCCTTCATGTGAAAAGAGCGTTGAGGAGTCATTGTGGGCTTCGTGTTGCTGTGGGACCCCCACGCACCTTTGACAATGACCATGAACGGTGACAAATCATTTAGCATATGTTTACATATCAGCCTGCCCCATTCTCAACGAAATGGCATTGTAATTGCAGGCCTTGTAATAATAATACATTTATACCAAGGGCGTACCAAGCTTTTCACTACCCTGTGAACATGGGAGAATGGGAGAGTTCTACCTGTTCTGACATTTAAAATACTTTTATTGACTTAATCTGATGTAGTTATGTTTATTCAGTCATTAAAAAAAAAAAAAATCAAGCGCTAATGAACAAGTAACCTTAAAATGCATTTTTAAAAATATATGAAATTAACTGTATCTGA
>SCHK01013809.1:777-11249 GCA_004124795.1 Poropuntius huangchuchieni
ATTCAAACTTTGCATGTCCTTTTCATCTAATTATGCAATTTTCAAGTTTGCCCCTTCCAATACCATAATGAGATGAACACCCCAGTATCAATTATTTCAAAATATTGTTTTTAAAGTTGTTATATTTTCCCTTTAATTTCTTTGTCATCTAATAAAGAATCACTAAACCGATGAACCTCTCTTAGTTCCTAAGTACTGCTAAATTTAATTAAAATGGTCTTATACTTTAGGAGATTAGAATTCACATATATGGTAATGCATAATCTTTCATAAATCCTTAAACAATTATAAATTGTTCAGTTTGAATATTTATTATGTGCAATGGAATATTCAACATGTTTTTTTTTCCAGACATAGCTCTTTTTATATTTAATAGTTTCTAAACTGTAGCTATTCAGTAATTATTTTTATTCATTATTTTTATGTTTATTTGTTTTTGTGGAAATCAAGAATAATTTAGTAAAAAGAGAAAAGATGGAGTAGTTGCCCTACAGAGAACCTTCTAACCTAAAAAAGATAAGGACAAAAACACAAATAGAGCAATGACAGACCAGCTGCATGCTCCCAATCACCCTTCAGACTGTTAAGATTTCAAATGCCACCTAATGTGGTCAAAATGTACTTCAATAGCATTTCAGTTGTGTCATAATGTTAAGTGAGGCTGTCTGGTGTTAAACAGCTATGCTTGTCATTCGCAGGAAGTGTATGTTTTCCTGTCTTTCACAAGAAAACATGCCCTCTGCCACAACAGGATTTGGAGAACACTTGTGTAGAGCTTCAAAGAACCAAGATCAAATATTCGCTGTGAATGTTCAACATTTTAAACAAAAACAATGGATTCCTATGGACCTATTCACACTGGGCACGAATATTTGCCCACAGACAGACCAAAGTTGTTTGTTTTTATGGAGACCTTTTGGTCACGTTTACCAAGACAGTGCTGCTGTACAATCCAGTATGTTGATGCCACTAAAGTTATTTTGACAACACCAGCGCAGGACGTGAAGATGCAGTATTTGCACAGTTCATGAACCCTGCAGTTCATGCACACTTTGTACTACAGATATACATCAGGCCTGTTTTAAAAGTCTACTAATAATGAATGTGCAAAAATATAAAAACTCTAGGCTGATATTATAGTATATCATTTATATACTTTATAGTAATATATAATATAGTAATATATAGTCTATTTGATTTTATTTACTCTCGTTTTCCTCTATAATTTAATCTAAAATTGTATGTTTTTTTACATTGTGATTGAGGTAATGAGAAACTGTCACTTATTTAAAAAAAAAAACAATACTGTTTATGATGTTTCTGCTTTGTTCAAGATGATTAAATACATAGTTTTATAGTAACTGTCAAACAGGTGAAAGGATAGTATTTGGGATAAGAAAAAAATCGACCAATCGATCTTATTCATGGCAGATGGCATACTGAATTCTACATGGATGAAAAATTGCCTGTGAAGAATACAGACTTGAATAACGGCACTGAACTGTATGTCCAAACTTTTTCCCTTTTTGACTCAACTTTTTAACTGAAAGTTTTTAGGAAAGATGTCTAGTCAGATAAATATTAAACAACAGTACAAAACACTGTACTTCTTCCATCACATCCTCTTGTATGGTCTTCCGCAGACCTGTGGAGGAGCCCATTTATAGTAGCATCTAAACAAACACGCATTCCAATTCAACCAAATTATTTTGCAAATGATTCCAAACTTTGCATTTCAATCCATTCACACTAATACCAAACAATAAATATATTTAGGAACTTGGCCATTGTAGTCTAAAAACTTATTTTCTGTTTAGATGCGCTTGGAACTGCTCTGTTTGGCTTCATCATCAATATTCATGATCAAAATTGCTAAATAAAAACCATGGAGCCAAAAACAGTCTACTCGACAGAACTGTTCCTAGTCTGTAGGTACTTTTATTAGATGATCAAGCACCAAAAGTGCTAAGTGCTGGAGCCCCCTTTTAAAATAATAATAATAATAATAATAATAATAGTAATAATAGTAATAATAATAATAATAATTATTATTATTATTATTTTCTTCTTCCCTAAAAGTGTTTGAGAGACCATAAATCACAGACACCTGATACTATTCAAGTTAGCCTAGATCTATCCAACACTAGGTGGGGCTACAATAATTAAATGTACGTTTGTTTGTTTGTTTGTTTGTTTGTTCTTTTGTTTTTTGTTTTCCTTAGTTAGTTAGTTATATGTCTATACGATCTACAGTATAGGCTACACACTCCTAGCCTAGACAAATCGATTCGCAGACTTAAGTCTAAATGACAGGACGTTTTGCTCAAGATAGCTTTTGGGCTAATTAAATTCGACTTTTACAGTTTTTTTTTTTATTTTTTTTTTTTTATTTATTTGGTGCAAGCAGTGCTAACCTGCCTGGATTTCGTTCGATTTCTATTAATTAATTCATTTATTTATTTATTTTTTTTTTTTTTAAGTTTTATGCTTTCCGACCGTTTTTGTGTTGTTTTGAACTCAAAACTCATAATCCCATAAACATTAGCCAATAGCCTATATTTTTCCATATGTAACGGCATAATAACCGAATATGCAGTAGCCTACGTGATCAATTATTAAGACAACGCACTTTCTAAAAAATTACATGTGGTGTAGCATAGCCTACTACGTTTTTACTGGACCCATGGCTACCCAGTTAAAATTTCCTTAAGGCGCCACTGTTTGTTCTTGGTCGACACCCGTCCTCCTGTGCTACTTGTTCAGACTCATCCTTTCTCTCTCTCTCTCTCTCTCTCTCTCTCACACACACACACACACACACACAATGATAAATTTACTGCAGGAAAGGTCAAAGCGCAAAATCCGTTTTGCTATCACTGTTGCATTCCATTTACTCCCTATTCTCCAGAAAACGCTTTCTTTTTATTCCATTTTTCCGTTTTCACCTAATGTTCACTTTCAGATAGATAAAACATTTTTAAATATAGACTTCAGACTGCTACAACAGGTGCCTAATTAACAGGCTGTTAAAATATTTAGGCTAAAATATGTAGAGTAGGCTACAACACGAACGACTGATTATCGAGCTCCAACCAATTAATCAAGTATTTTATCGATGACTGCTGATAAGTTGCCACTGTACTGCAATATCGGCAAAACACGGATTAGAAAACTTTTGTGAAAAGATACTTTTTTTCCCCATTAATTTTGTCAAGGCATACAAATTGTGTTTTATTAAATAGGCTATTTGTACTTTTTCGTACGGTGTGTTATTAAAATATATCTAAGGAAATGCTTTTTGTGTCTATTAAGCTACATAATAATATGTGAATAAAAATAATCAAATAGCCTACCAAACACCTTTATAAGCCTGTTAGTTCCAAGAAATCTTCTGATGTTTTATCATTAGCTATTTCAACAGGAAGAAGCAAATTATGCAAATTCCATATTTATCGCTCTGTTAGTTTATATAGTTGCCTTACTTCAACAAATTATGACCTAAATCACTTACCGCTGACTTCCCGAGGCTCTGCGCTTCCAGTGGGCTCAGTGTCCACTTTACGTCCACATCTCCCGAACCCTTGAACCAGCTGCTCCAGGGGCAACTCCGAATCCGGCTTGGGATAACACCGCAGACCACTGGAGCATCTCGGTGTGTAAACGCCGCACAGCTCGCCCTCTTGCCGGGCACACACTGGACAGCAGCCGCAGCCAGGCTCGCGAACAATCTCCGCGCACGTCTCCGTGAGCATCGGGCAAGCCGCCTGGCGCTCCGCAGTGCAGCTCGGACAACGGAACACCATTTCGGAGCGAGCGGCGCCGTGAAAAGTCACCAGTGCCAGCAGCAAGCTGCAACTCCCGTAGAACAGCATCGTGTCCACGATGTAGGAACTCTGCGAATCGGAGCACTAACTTCTGCAGGTAAGAAGGAAAGGTAAGAAGTGTGTGCGGACAGGTGAAGGCTAACTGGGGCTGCTGAGGGCTCCTATCAGTGTTCATATGCCGCTGACATCATAGGAGATGACAGGCGGGCTGCAGCTTTGTCAAACAAATCCTCAAAAGGGCTACAGTGCCAGCGCCTTTGGTTTGTGTTTCTGTTAGGCCTGGGTCCTGCCTCAATTTCAGAACATATATTTTAGAATACTTATTTAATCGTGACGTTTTAGTGTGCTATTTTAACAGTAATTTAATAAAAGTGCTTATATAGCAGCTGGAGTCATACTTAGCTCCAAAAGGCATTGAGAGAATTCCTGAGCTAGGCTAAACCAGCAGGGTCTTAATAAATTAAATTGCTTAATTAAATGAAATTCTTGAAATGCAAGTGGAATTTAAGCTATAAAAAGTTATTTATTTATTTTCAACTGGGGGAGCCTGTCTTCTCACGACAAGGCACCCGCTGCAGAAATTGCACATACATAATATGTGCAATACTGGTCATGTTTACTGAATGCATTATGTATGATGCAAATGATTACATTTTAAAGATAATGATTAATTTATAATCCAAAAACCACTGGCGTGGAGGGAGGCAGTGGTTAGTGAAGTGTCCCTCACTGTCTGTTTGGTCTGGGCTGTAGTATGGCTGACTGATATAGTGAATAATCAAACAAGCAAACTATTGTGTCCTTGTAGTTATGGCTACAGTCTCTGCGTATATTAAAATTAAATGTCAGTGCTGTGCCTTTATGTACTTAGGACTAGCCTACAAGCTGAATGTTGTTGTAATCTCTCAGTTGCCTATTGATTACAGGGGCCAGGAGTCGAGGTATCATGCTTACCAACCAAACAACCATTAACCCGTCCAGAGCAAAGCCCACACTCTGTTCCCTCTGAAACTAATCGTTGTTTATTTAAGGGTACAGAAATAGCTGCTCCATGTAAGACCTATAGCTGCAGAGGTTGTCGAAGAGATATAAATGAGGATTATTTTTCTTTGTGGGTGCCCTCTGATTTTATGGCATTTTATGTATTTGTGGTTGGCAGGCTTCCTTTTTGCCTTGGAGATTTTGATGAAGAAAGGGGACTTTTGAAATGCCAGTTCATGTGGGTGTCGTGATGAAGCAGGAGTGTTTATGCAGAACCTCATGTGTCATTTTTTTAAAAAAAAGAACCAGCTGTAGACCCACAGGCTCATAACCCATGTCTGTGTACCCAGAGTTTGTACAGTGTCTGGGTTTCTGTAGGATTTTGAGGGATATAAGCCACAGTATCTCCAGTTGGTTAAGTGCAGTTCTCCATCAAGGACATTTCTGAGTAAACAAGTGAGATAAATTACACTAATGCCCTGAGGAACCTCTATACAGCACACTGCACTGTGGAAATTAGTTAAAGAAGCTTTTTTTATATTCCCAAGATACAAAGCATGTAGAATCAGTGATTTTTATTATTATTATTATTATTATTATATTATTATTAGAGATTTAAGCATGTTGCACAGTTTTGTATAACCATTTATGCTTGTAGTCAGAGTCTGCAACATTCTGAAAAAAATCCTTTAATATATTAAAGGTCAGAAATAATAGAAGGGATAATGCTTGGCTTGGTTTAAATCAGTTTCCCAAAGAGAGAGCTTAACTGTATGTGGCTAATGGATTTTTGTTTGTATCTTAAAAGGTAGGCCTATCAATCTAATCAATATGATCCTATGAAGATAATATTTAAATAGGCTATATGTATATTTGACTATGTGTGATTGTATATTAAAATGTATACATTACAACACTTACTAAAGTGTGTACTTTGGAATATTGTTTACTAGGTTTACTGTTTGATTTCCAAGAAAAGCAGAGTGGATGTTTAGTCATTGTGGACATAAGACAGAAGAGAACAAACATATTTGCACATATTACATGTCTACCATAAAAACAGCAGTTGCACAATCAGTTTGGTAAGGCATGTAGATTTTGCTGTGTTTGCACTTTAAGCTATTGTAAAAGTGGACATGTGAAGATAATCAATGAGATTAAGCTTTGACTGTGATATTCAGCAGTGGGGTCAAACTAACACAGAAAATCATCTTTATTTTATTTTATTAATAAACAAATATTCACAGTTTAAGCCTTAAGGGATAGTTTATTTAACATTCCCAGACCATTAAACAGCTCACCTTCAAAATACAAGTTCTTTCTGTTTGTTTTATAGTGCACGTGAAAGACGCAGGAGGGCGCGCTAAGTTAAATATTCGCTTGTTTGGCTTCTTCGGGCCGCCGTACCTTTAAGATACAAGATCATATGACGGCTATCAGGATGTCAACAAATGTAAAAGGGAATTAAACTCAGCTAATGCCATGAATCCCAATGCCGGTGTAAAACTAGGTATAACGTTATTTGGGGCTACGGGTCACGTATTTCTTGAAGTATAAGGTATGTTTTAGCGCATTTCGTAAGAACAGATATTGACCAACACAACTGTTGGAGCGTCAGGAAGAGTTAACAGTGTTGATTTGTTTTCGCTTAACACGATTAAAATAACAGTGTAGGTACACTGTGATTGAGAATTGACATATCTGGATCTTGTCTAGATACCTGAATTTTTGCGATCTTATCATTCATAGGGGTAAAAATAATTAATATTGCTTTCTTGATAGTTAGCTGTGTACCTATCATAAATAGGAAGAGATGACACTGCTCGGCTTGCATGTATTTACACAGCAGTGTGAGGAATGTTTGGTTGTGAAATCCCACCCTCTTTTCAGCTACATGTAATTCTACAAGCCTGTTTTATTACACAAATTAATATCCTGTCTTTATAGCAATGCTAAATTTATGCTTTATATATTTTCAGATTAGAATAATTGTCCTTTTGCTTGTAATAATTTGGAATATTTCTGTTGATATAATATGTTTCACCCTTTTTAGGATGTCATCCTCTCAGGCCGGTCAGTCAACGGTTGTACACAGACTTGCCACATTACTGCGAAATAATGGTATAGAAACAGTATTTAAAATTTGTTATTAATTTCAGCAGCTGCACCAGGCCCAGGCCCAGTTCCAGGCAAAAAAAAACAAACAAATGTAACAAAGATGTTGTCACTCATCTAGATTTTTTTTAGTTGAGAATTGAATGCTGTTCTCTTTATGTTGAAGACGTGGAGACAAAGCAATGTAATATATTTTACAACTGCAAATTTGGACACTGCTATGCAAGATAATGTTTGCATGTTGACAGAGATAGAGTCAATAAAATCTGAGAGTGCTTTTGCATTTGTTTGAGGATGCTAAGCAGGCTCAAGCATTGCATTATGTTCTTGTTGGTCTTTGTTTTAGGTGACTTTGTACTGGATGGTTCCAGTACTCTTACTCTGCAAGTGGGATGTTTACAGCACCTGACACAACTCTTCGAACGGCACCTTCTCTCACGAACACATCAGCATGGTTTTCTGGCCCTGCCGTCCCACCCAGCAGACACTGCCTCCCTGCTGGAAGTCCAGTTCCTCTTTGACATGCTGCAGAAGACAGTATCACTCAAGGTACTGAATGTTCTGATGAGGCTTTGATGTGTCTATGACATTGTGAACTATTAGGAGTAGCCTACAGCTTGATTTTGATATAAGGAAATAAAATGTATTCCATATTAATTAGTAGTACTACATTTTTGTATACCTTCCTTAATTCAGATTTCTAACTTCAGCTAAGTGTCTTGACTAATCCTTATTACACTGATCCAATACTGAGCTTTTGTTGCAATGATCTGATCATCTATGTCTGTAAAACAGCTTGTTAATCCACCTGGTGTGAAACTACAGTATGTTGTGAAAATCTTCCCTTTCAAGTCCCTCAAACACTTAGAGGTATTTCAGAATAAACTAACCAAATTCATTCAATTACGTTTGTTGCTTTATTCTGCCATATTGTCCTAAATGGTGCTTTTTGTTTGATTTATCTTATTTAGCTCAAGCGTATTCCTCCTCATTGTCTGGAGGGTCTTAGAGGAGTGTATTCTCAGCTGGAAGTCTTCACTTGCTCAAAAGGTGTCAGCTCTCTAGAGGTAATATTTGCACCAACAAGCATTAGCACAGTGACTGTAAACTTAATCATGTTTGTATACATAAAGTAATTGTTATGTGTGTGTGTTTAATAGGAGCTTCTCTCTCTGTGTGGAGGTGATCTCAGCTCAGCTTTACCCTGGTTAGAACTTCATACCCTTAATTTCAGTTACAATTCCATTTCCCGTCTTGACGAGTCGCTAGTAAGAATCTTCAGTTTTAAAATTATGAAATAGGTGAAATAGAGTAACTGAAATTGTAATTTGCATGTAACAGTTTTTTAAATTGTTTTAGAGTCTGCTAAATGTCCTGAAGTGGCTTGACTTGAGCCACAATAAAATCGAAGATTGTGCTGAATTTTTGAAGGTAGGTTGCTTTTGTTCTTGCTTGTATTTTTTTTTGTTTGTTTTCATGACCAGTACTAGACAGATTTTTTTCTTCACATTTCTTTGTCAGTTTTCTTCATGATTTTGAGGAAAAATCTGTGGATGTTTATGAAAAAAAAAAATCTATGTTAATATAAATGGAGTTCTACACACTTAGTGGTAACTGAATGTATAATCAAATTAGCCAAAATATCTCAAACAATCACGCAAGGGGTGGTAGATGGGTCGTGAATTTCTTTCTTTCTTTTCTGTCTACATCATTGCACACCCAATAGAAATTATCATGCATGATGTCACAGTTAGTGGGCATTGCCCTGTTTCATGGTTCAGGGCCCCCCTAGATTTGTGGTATATTAAATGTTAGGACAGAGTGGATTTATTCATACATTTTCTGTCTCCATCAAGCCTCTTGCTGAACTGGAACATCTGAATTTAGCCTATAATAACCTCCAGAGAGCACCAGTCCTGGGCCTCAGTGCCCAAGCCAAACTCACAACCTTGATCCTAAGAAACAATGAACTGGAAACTATCAATGGTAAGTTTTCCATTTCCTATTTTCCTTTTTCCTTTTTTTTTTTTTTTTTTTTTTTTTTTTTTAAATCACGCTTAAATGTTGAATTTATTTTAAACTTTTTAATCGAAACACATGGTGGCTTTTAAATTTTTGAGAACTGTTTGAAAGAAATTACTTGAAACAAAAATGTATCACATCGTTTGACAACATTGTCTTTATTGTATATTGTTTAAAATGGTATTTAATGTTCTGTTCAATGCATATTTTTAACACAATTTTGTATTTAACATCTAGAATACTTTATATGTGATGTAATCATTTGTGTGTGTTTTTGAATAACAAACTGTTGAAAATAGTTTGAATAAACCGTTTTAGTTTACTAAAATAAAGGTTAAATCTATCCTAAATGCAGGGGTGGAGCAGTTGTCATCACTTCAGTCTCTTGACCTGGCTTATAACCTTCTTATGGAGCATTCTCAGTTGGCGCCTCTGTCCCTCCTTCATAATCTCAATACAGTAAGATAAACGCATATTGTCTAAGTAATTCTTAGTTTAAACTGCTTCAATTATAGGAAAGTGGTTATCCTCAATCTCAGGTTTCAGTCTTAACATTTTTATGATGCAGCAGCTACAAATTTGGGCTCAATGAGGATCATAATTACACATCGAATACTAAGTTTTCTAGCTTAGCCAACTGGATCTTACAATCACAATATAAATATTTCCTCTGAAGAATGTGATATATCCGATTTTCTTTTGTCTTCTCCTATTTACCACTTTGACTGTTTTCTGATCTCATTTCAGTTAACTTTGGAAGGAAACCCTTTATATTTTCAGAAGACACACAGGGTATCAACTATCCACCATCTCTCTCCACGAGCTGCTTGCCAAGGGGTGAGTCTTTCTCTGTTTGCGAACAACTATAAACAGTGCACATCCTCAAAGTTGTTATTTTAATTGATCCCTATGTTAAAGCCTTATATGCAGTATGATCAGGTTATATAATGTGGCATCCAAAATTCTGATGCAGTCTCTGAATTGTTACAATGAATGTTTAAATTAGCCACTACAGTATATCTAAATATACATCATTGATTATATTCATGTTTACCATAGCAACCACAGGGAGGTGCCAGTTTCCTCTTTTTTATGATGTCATTCTTAAAAGTAATAGTGAGATGTTTTCTTGTAGATCTTTCTCGCTGTTCTGCAGATGTTTTAGTTTTAATGTCTGCTTGCGTTTCAGCTTCAGCTGGATGGCACCCCTCTGTCCCATTCTGATCTGCAGGTGGGTATCAAATGTTACTTCATGTGCCATCTCAGGCCATTCCACCCTCCTTGTTTCTCATGCTGTATTGTGGGAAGCAAATCTGCTTTTAATCTACAGTAGAATAGTGGGCAACAAAGTGCTTTACTTCCTCTGACCAATTGGAGTTTTTAAACTTCAAATGGCTCCAGGCATGGCCCAACAATCACTAAATGACATTTACCCCCGGTTTCACAGACAAGGCTTAAGCCTAGTCCTAGACTACAGTAAATGTAAATATGAGCTGTTTCAGCTGAAAGAAACTTGCACTGACTGATCTT
>SCHK01013835.1:0-10537 GCA_004124795.1 Poropuntius huangchuchieni
AGGCGCATATGACCGCGGATGTAAATCAGCATTTGGCATAACATTAGTAGCCTAAATGAATAAGTCTCGCACGTGTCCCGCATCGTCCCGCAAAATCATATATACTGTCCCGCAAAAAATCTATTGCCAGGTGGTCACCCTACTGCTGCAAGCTGTTCGTTACAGATTTGTTGCTCTTAGAGTTATGTTTAAAGTCTAAAGTCTAAAGCAGCCTTATAAATGACTTTTTGCCATTATGAACTTTTATTTAAAATGTTTTTATTCAGTTCAATTCTTGTTTATTTGCAGCACTCTTCACAATGTTGTTTATACACACACACACACACACACACACATACATATATATATTGTATATATATAATGTGTATAAACAATATTAAAACGTAGTATATTAAGTGTAAGGTATAAATACATTCTTGCATGTGCTGTATTATCTGCCTTCAAATACTTATTTAGCATCTCATTTACAAATTAATTAGAATGAATAGATGGAGTAACTGAATCAGATGTAAATAGCCATATAACTGACACCAAAACATTAGCCTTGTTGGTTGTAATATTAATGTGTTTTGGCACTGGAGACATTATTTTAATTTCATTACAAATGTTTTTGTGTGTTTCTCCGTGTATATACATACATTAATATAAAATAAATACATAATTAAATCTAAAACCCCCGGTTTCACAGACAAGGCTTAAGCTAGTCCCAGACTAAAATGCATGTTTGAGCTGTCTCAACTAAAAACATCTTGCTCTGACATATCTTAAAATTTGTCAGTGTCATTGTTCTGTGTCAAGATGCACACCTGTAATGTTTTCTTCTAAGGCATTTTTTAATTTAACTAAGGCCTAGTCCTAGCTTAATCTAAATCCTGTTTGTGAAACCGGGCCAAAATGATATTATATAAGCAGTCATTTTTATGTCTTTATGGAAAAATTACAGAGTGCTGTATGATTGCGTTATCATCTCACTCATAACTTTATAACGCTTGTGTTCTCAGGTGAAGCTGGTGAACATCAGGAACGACGACATAACAGACGGAAACCCAAAACTGACATTGGGATTAATATGGACCATAATTCTGCACTTTCAGGTGAGCCAATCAAGTCTCATTACATATTTGTGTTGTTTATTTATTGGCTTTGATGCTTAGTGTAGGTATTTCCAACTGCTTATTCCTCATAATGTGAAACAGTGGTCATATATCAATACCGCAGTTCATTCTCTGACCACAAGAGGTCATGCATGGATGTAATAACCCACATTAGCTCATGGGTGTGCAGATATTTACTGGAAAGAGCTTATGAGACAATACAGTATCTATTGCTAATAATGCCCTAGAAATGAGCCAAAACACCTTAGCTTAAAACTCTTTAAAACTTTAATACAACTCTAATATAGTCCATAAATGAAGTTTTTTTTAGGCTTTTTGCATTCAGAGTTTGTTGTTGTAGTATGAGTATTGTTTAGTTGTAGGTGGAGCGCTGTATCTTTCAGTCTGCAGAGCATGTTCACTCACATACTCGCTCTTTGGTGTTTATTAATTTTCTGTAATGTGCCTTCATGCAGGAACACTTCTCTGTTTTAATGAAACACTGTGATGTGCCAGAATCTTCAATTATGTGATTTTCCTCAGTAACTACATTGCGAGATTGATTTATTAAGGTCATTATTTTAGCATCAACATGTAGTAGCTGAACATGGAAAATATTTGTGTTATTACTTACACAAGATCTGTCTTGTATGTTTCAATTATTCAGCTTTTGTATGCTTCTTAATAATGGGAAAACAATCCATGCTTTTCACAATGAAAGAGCTTTTACAGCAAAATATTTAAAAAAAAAGATTTTTTTTTTTAAAACGTTCTGTCAGTTTTCCTGCAGTATTTGAGCTGCCTCACGCAGAGGTCACACACAGGTTCTGCTGCAGGTCTGAGCCTGTGAAACTGCGTCAGATGTACAGTATATAAGACTGAGGTGGAGAGGTGTACAGTCCTGCGTTCCTGCGAGGTCTTTGCCCATTATATCCCTTTGCCCTTTTTAATATCACATTTTCTTTAGTGAAGACACCGTGTAAACAAAACAGTTCAGATGTGTAAAATGCATCCAGTGCTGATTTCGGACACACTGTCCCACCTTCACTGCAGCAGGTTATTAATATCCTTGGCTCGGCTGCTTGTTTGGTTGGAGGTGATGTTATGACTGAAACATTTTAGCAGTAGCCTGTCGCAGAAGTCAGCCCGGGTCCAGAGCGTCACAGCTCATCCTGATTCCCTTCTCCTCGATCTCACAAACCACGCTGGCCCAGCCTCCCTGACGGCCCACAATGGGCTGAAGGCTTACGAAACAACTCAAAAATCGATATATCTGGGGCATAGCCGAAGAATGTGTTAAATAATGCTTGGCTTCATAAAACTTGCTGACAGGTAGCGTGGGGCCGTGCAGGAGCACCTGCCGCTGTCAGTCTCACGCGAGCCGTTGGGCATGCGGCGCTCATGGGCCTGTTCCCTCATGATCCACTGTTACAGGACACTTAGAGCTGTTTTTGATGCCTCTGCCTAGACGTTATCTCTCAGGGATGATTTTTGAACCGTGTTCATATTTTTTTAGCCCTCCGGTCTCTTCTTTGGAAGTATCCTGTTTTCAACAAATGAAGTATCACATTTCTCTGTAAAATTACAGCTATTGTTTGCATCTCTTTAGGTAACGACTAATGCAATCAAAGATTTTGGAGAATGCATTTATTCATCAATACAATATCCACAGCTGCCGTCTGAATGCTGTCTGTTTGAACATGCAATCAAAGACATCTGACTGAATCAAGCTGGCATTAGCCATGATGTTGTTTTAGTAGTTTGCGTGTCTTTTTTTGCTTTAAAAGCATGCTTTGAAGTTGAGGGGTGTGTTGAGGGTGTATTAACATCGCCTCCAGCAATAATATGCAACAATGTGATGATTGTTCTCTTTTTTTTCTTTAATGTTTTTAAAACTGCACTACGGAATATTTTTTTGGCAAAATATTGAGCTAGTAAAAACCTGAAATAAAAACATTGATTTAAATTTTTTCAGATTTGGCAGGAAATTCCAGGCAAAGTCATTCACACAGAAGAAGGCCTGGCTAGCATGTCGTATGTGGACGTTGAGGAGTGGCTGTGCAGTAGCATGGGAATACAATAAATAGTGCTGTTGCATTGAATTTGAACTAGTCAGCTGGTTGCTGTTTAACAAGGTCAGTTTTAAACAGCAGCTCTCGCTGACTTCTGGGAAATCACCCACTGTCAAAACAAACAACCTGAAAGGAGTCTGAGAATAGTCTGCAGCCGTAAAGGGAAAGTGACTTACTGTATGAGCTTATGCCAAATCAATATCCAGCCCACAGCAGATGAGATGCTTGCATGTTCTGATGCTATTTTTTTCTGTTATTAACTTTGTTGGAAGCTTTTCTTACTGTCAGTGGGTCTGGGCAAGCTGAACGAACGCAGCGTTGTTTTAACCTCTGCACGTGCAGAACTTCTTTGTGCGGATATCAACATATTTTGATGTTGTCATCTGAAATGCATATGAAAGTTAACGGGAAAAGTACTTTACAGTAAGCACTGATAAGCATACAGTTTAATGGCTTGCCCTCCTGTCAGATGCGTGTGCTGCCTAAAATGCATTTGAGCCGTTTCATGTTTTTTTAAGCAGTCTGCAGCATGTTCCTCTGCGGTTTCTAGAACTTTCTAGATAGCTTCTAAGGGATCCATGCGGAAGACTCTGTGATAATATAGTGGTGAGATGTGACAAAAGGTTACGAAGCAGGGCAAATTGTCGAGAGCTCAATCCCATAACAGCACAGATGGGAGTGGAAACAAGCAGAACCGATGATTGTGGATAAACTACCAACAACTTAGATGCAAAATGGGTTAAGACATTATTTTTTGGGGAGGTAAATAATGGTGCAAATACCAGGAAACTGACTACTGCAAACTTTCCCTGTTGAAAGAACAAATAGAACCCTGCCCAAAACACAACAGAAAATGTAATGGATTTAATGGTTATAATGGGAATTGTATTGGTTTTAATGGAACCTATAATGGTGTCTACTGGGATGTGATGGATTCTATTGGTGGGATGTTCAATGCTATTGAAATAATGCCCAAAACACACTACAAAAAGGATTTTTGTAATGGTTTTACTGGAAAAAGCTAATGGTTCATAATTGTGTTTTAATGGAAACCATTTGAATTTCTGTAATAGTTTCTTTTGGGCTTCTATTGTTTTTTTTTGTTTTTTAGCAGGGTTAGTAAATCACCTTGAAGATTCAGGATTCACTTAAATACTCTCCTCCCATTAATGCTGCATCTGAAAGTGAAACTCCTACAAATGCATATGCAATAAGGTCAGCCGCATATAACTATGTCCACGCCTTTTCATGTCTTCATTAAAGTTTTTTCATGCCAAAAGATGGTTTGCACTGGAACGAGCTGTTAGTAAGTCTGGCCCCTAAATCAAATTAGCCTAATTAGTAATTCTTGCTTTAGCAAAAACTACTAATCAACTTTAAATGAATGTTTTGGACAATAACTTGCTGTATAAGCTAATTATATTTTACAACTATGACTCCAAATGAGTTTATGTAGCCAATATAAGTTATTATCTTCCATTTCTATGACCACCGGTTATGTTTGTTTGTTTTACGTGCTGGACGTGATCCTTTAGAAAGCTTTGCTCTTGTTTCGAGCCGGATTAAAGAGCAAACAGAGAGCTTTGTCGTCTGGCGCAGCACAGTTTGCCTTGCTGCAGAGCAAGCCACGTTGTCCTGTTATTTTTAAAGGTGCCACATGACAGGCCATGACTCTCTCTCAGCCTGGTGCGTCCGAATCGAATGGCTCAGCTTGCTGAGCAGAGCTCTCACACCATCAGGGAACGGATGAGAGTCAGTCCCTTTCCCCTCCCTTTCCCCTCCCTCTCTCTCCAGTCTCCGACCGCTGAGGACACAGAGCCTGGGGAAACTCAACACCGGCAGGGCTCCGGGGGTGGCTGTGTTTACACATCATATGAGGACTGTGACGTTTCCTCAGCTGTGACAGCAGTGCTAGCTTCTCTCCTCGATCTCTATAGTGTTTGTTCTGGAGGATCAGGGCAAAGGGTGCCGTTTCAAAGGTCACTGAGATTTCAGTGTGTTGGCAGCGTGAGAAGAAAGGGCCGGGCTGTGAAGCGAGGCCGGTGCAATACAGGAAGCAGAAGTTTGTTTGGAGTCTCAGAGGGATTCGTTTCATCTGCTCCACTTTGGATGTTGGGACTATTCGTCTGACATCACCCTCCATAACCGAAACACTTGCAGGGGAAAAGATGGCTGTTATTTCCTGGGATAAGAACTTGCTGAACTTGTTTACAGCTGACGGGAAAAAGTGAAACGTTCTTGATGGGCAGCCTTGTTAGTATGAGTAAGCACCATGGGTAATATGTGTGGATGTGTGCGGGGCTCTAAAGAGGAGTGTTATGTTGATCCCACGAAAGCCCCAATCAGCCCTGCACCAAAGGAGCTCAGGGGACGCCGATACTTTCAAAGAAGGAAGAAGAGGAAATCCGAGTTCAGTGCTACTGACTCCTTGAGAAGCCATGGAGCCGAGAGCTGTAAGAGTGATGACCTGGAGGATGTCACATCTGGTACTAATTCCTTCAGTCAGCTTGGTACGTTGAACTCGGAGCAAGATGAGACTTCACGGCCCAGGCAGCCCAGTATCAGCCGTGGGGTCTATGTTGGAGAAGTCCCAGTTCTCCGAGGTAAAACCGGCAGAAGACCAGGTGTTCGTCAGATGGATGAGGACAAAAGCAGACCCACTGCGGAGCATAGTCTACGTGGGGTCACCAGGAGCTCCAGAAGCATCGCCTCGAAGGACGGGCTCTTGGAAAAGAAACTCTTGCAGAGGCAGTTGAGGAGGGCGGTGAGTTTCGGAGCGGTGGAACATATGCTTCAGACACTGAGAGGAAAAAGCTCCTCGAGGAGCGGTGTGGAAAACATGGAGGGGTTCTCCAAAATTATATGGGACACTCAAATGCACAGGAAGCGGAGGAGGTCCCACACTTGCTCGGGAGGTTTCGTTTCCCAGGCTAGTTTGGATACTGTCCAACAAGATCTTAAACATGCTTCCACTGAACACCAGGAGGTAATAGCAGCATCTGTCAACATGTGAGATGCCATTTATGGTGCAACGCTACAATTTGTGTAACATTACTTAAGAAATAATGTCTGCTAAACATCATACACCCTTTACTCATGATACACTCTGGGTTTACCAAATGTTGTAATTGCCATAATTGCTAGATGACAATCCGCGACTTTGTAGTGGTCGGGCTGTACAAGTCGAGGCTCTCAGAAAAGTCAGTTGTTACTTTGAGTTCTACAATGACGTGAATGACTTTTACAAGTTTAAATCTAGTATTTATGGTAATTCTGACATGATGTGAATATAACTATACAACAACCTTGATTGCCTTGTTGTTTAAGGCATTTAGGCTAACTATAATTACTTTTATCCCAAGTGACTTCATGCATTTGGTCAGTTTTTGTATTCCTTGGGAATCAGGGACCGTGACATTATTAGTACCATGCTCTCTACTAGTGTTGGGCGATATGCTCAATTGTCATATCGTCCTATCGTCAACCTGTGAGATTACAATACATGATGTTATCGTGCTAATTTATTTAATTATTTACTTGCTTAGTTTCATTGCCGGAAAGTGAACCAACCCCAGCATAAGGCTAAAAGCAACCAAAAGTTTTTAATATGACTTTAATATGACTCAAACAGCAGCTACAGAAAATGAGCAAAGAATATTTACATTACCAAAAAACATCACTTCATCACATAGACTTCAGTCTAGTGCGAGTTAATGCACTTTAAAAACACCCCCGTTATAATCAGTGAAGCTATCTACACTGTACTATGATTAATAAATATGTTACATTGCACGTACACCTGCACTTTATGATGAGACAATTTGCAAGAGAGCTAAATTCAGTCAGCGCGTGTGCAATGAACAGCTAAACTCCATTGCTTCAGCAATGACTCATCTGAACGCATCTGATTGGCCATTGTGTTCATAAACTCATTGGAATCATGTGCAATGGGTTATAATGTGCAACACTGTAAAAACACGGAAAAAGAAATATGATTGACCAAATAAGCCCTAATTATTAATTAGATAGTATTACTAGCCTGATACTACTACTACTATTATTATTACTACTACTAATAATAATAATTGTCTTTTTATCATCAGTGGCATCAGCCACAGGCGACATCTCTGACAATCATCAATACACAATACTATCATCTATTGGCACAAGCCTACTCTCTACTGTTTAATTTAGTGGGTCCTTCCACTAGAAGATACTAAGGGTAATAGCTGATTTCTATGTTGCCTTGTGATGTAACTAACTGTGTCATAACTGTGAATGTATTCTTTATTTTAGCTATATTGACCCATCTAGAAACTCTGAGAGTTTCCATAATGTTGTCGTTCGTCTTGAGAGTCATGGCAGCGGTTAGTCAGGGCTGACATGTTTTGGTGTGTTTGGTTCTTGGTTTAATAGCTCAGTCTTTCCACACCCACAGTCTACACACCATGTGCTCTGCTGCCTTCTGACAAGCTATAATTACATCGGCCGGCAGATTCTTTTGAGTTGACTTGAATGTCAGCACGTACATGTATTGTAGACTTAGCAAGCTGTGAGTGATTATTAAGCTGTTGGTTTTAATATGTGGTGGTATAATGTGTTTTCTTAAATCAGAAGGTATTGGCTTAGCTTTTGCTCCAGGCATTTAGTTTTAGAGCCACAAATCCTTTTTAGCGGTGTGAAGTTATGTGAGATCTCTAATGGTCAGTGGACACGTGTGTGTGTGTGTGTGGGTGTGTGGGTGTGTGTTATCGATCACTGTTCATTAGTCACCATCAGCATGTTCAAAACTTGATATATTCAAAATACATTTAATATGATTTATTGCGTGCATGGAGACTACTATAAATAGCTCTAAATGAAGAAACAGAGCAACCAACCTGTGCTGGTAAATCACTGATCAGATGTCACATGAATCAGCCTTTCTGTGTGCACCAGCTGAGCTTCATTGCTGAAACAGCAGAAAACAGACACTTGGAAAAGGCCAAAATAAAGATATTTGCTAATATTAGATAAGCAAGTCAGACACTGATTCCTTCGGCTGTAATTTAACAGTATCTATGCATTGCATAGTATAGGGCATTTTTGTGCAGTGCTTGTTCACAAGTGATAATATTTTTTTATGGAGTGGCTATTGGCACCCAGGTGTAAATACTTGCACTTAAATATTTTTTTTGAGCTGCAGTGGGTGTGGCAGATAAGGAAGACATCTCAAATGTGCAGTATAATAAATACTATAGCGTACAATATTTCTATACAATATTATTATACTATAGACAGAATTTGTTTCTACACTGGATGAAAATATATATCTGCTACCTGCTACAGTGGGATGCAGAAAGTCTTTATATTGATGCTGTGATGATCTCTTTTTAAAATGAGGTTCTTGCAATTTTCACATGTATTTACATAGAGGTGAAATGATTCATACAATGCATTAGTTAATGCATTATGATGCATGTTAGATTATTTATAGAACAGATTTGAATTTACTTTGACAGAAATGACATTAATTTAAAAAACGGTGCAATTCTCTAATTTCAAGAAAAGGTGTGGTTCTGCTACATAACAATTCTTTTTAAGTCGATTTAAAAATGTGTTACAAAATGACCATTTCTTTACACAGTTTTGAACAAGTTTTGAAAAGAAGATGTGTTATAACAGATGTTCTTAACAAAAACACACGTCTTCTTTCGTGCCTGCAGATCTCGGAAATCCATGTGACAGGAGAGTCCGAGGACATGACAGCCAAGGAGAGACTTCTGCTGTGGTCCCAGCAGATGACCGAAGGCTATGTAGGCGTCCGCTGTGACAACTTCACTACCTCGTGGAGGGATGGACGACTGTTCAATGCTATTATTCATAAGTACAGGTAACAGCTCAGCAATGTCCATTTCCAAAAAATGATATCCATGTCCAAATATGCATGACTGTTTTTATCTGGTTTCATGTGTTAAAGGGCATGTAAATAATGATTGAATATATATATTTTTTTTTATAAACTATATTAAGCCATCTCATTTGTGTTTGTATGTATCTAAACACATAGGCTCTGTTTAAAAACTTGGTGAGTTGTCTTGCTGTCATTGCCAAAATTTACCACATTCCTTGTCTTACTGTTTATGGTTCATCGGTTCACGCTATTCCAAAGAAATACAAATCTGTCATAGAAAATGTAAAAGCTTTATTTTATGTTTTGTCATCTATAGCCCTCCCCTTTAAACCCCTGTCATATAGGGCCTACTTACACTTCATATAGGGCCACTTCATGCATTTTCTCTGATCAGATGGCTATCAGAATGCAGAAAGACCAGGTATAAACGCCCTCTGAAATGCATTTGAGACATATTGCAGTCTGGTGCATCTCAAACCCCTTCAGGTGATTCCAGACGCAACTGGACCAGTGTAAATGCATGTGGTTTTACTGTTCACAAAATGTTAAAGAAATAAAGGTGCAAGTGAGTGTTATAACTATAACTGTATCTTGAGAAAGTATATGCAGTGACAAATGAAAATAGGTACTTTTCACCATCCAGTCAATTACATATGGAGAAAAGTCGTTTTCTCCAGACAGTTTTCAGATGACCTAGATTCTAAATAGTTACTTTTTTGTGCAAAGATATTTCTAGACTTGGCTATTCCTGTCAGTCGGGGGTTTAGTAATGAGTTAATAATCCTTATGAGTGAATCTCACCCTGTCAAGAACATGCCTGGGCTGTATTTTACCCCAGAAAGAAATCGTATTTTTCCAAAAGAAAACATAGCCTGTTTTTGGGGCTGTTAAAATAGCTGTCCTAAAGTAGACTTAATTTTCTCAATGCTAAATGTAATTGTACCTTATATGCTCTTTACATGAATGATGCCCCTTGATTATGTGCGTTCAAGTCTTTGACACAGTGCTGACATTGATTTCCTCGGGGGAGTCAGTTTGAGTAAATGAAAATGTCTGTCAACATCAATCAAATACTTTTTGATTATTAAAGCAAGATCTTGGTGTGTAATATAAAAACATCTGACACTGAAAGATATCAGACATGCAGAAACTGTGGAATAAGGTTGTATTGTCATGGTTCTGCCTTAATTTAGGCCCGACCTGGTCGATATAAGCAGAATATCAACACAAAGTAGCAGATCCAACCTAGAGCAAGCGTTTGGTGTTGCCGAGCAGCTTGGTGTGGCCCGACTGCTGGACCCAGAGGGTGAGTTTCAATGTCCTCATCCATGTTACTTCATTAGGCATTATTGTCAAAAACAAAGTTTATTAGTTGCGCATGTGTAAATTGCATTTATCTATTAGTTATTTATTGTTAACATTTAACTACATTTTTTAAAGCATGGATTGAATAAAATTAGAGTTTTTTTTTTTTTTTT
>SCHK01013884.1:11861-22302 GCA_004124795.1 Poropuntius huangchuchieni
TTGATGACAGAATTACAATTTTTTGAGTGAACTATCCTTTTAATGTTTTTATTATTATTATTCATATTATTGTTAATTAAATGGTACTCTAAATAAGAAACTAAATCTGCCAGCAGGTGGCGATAAATGTCTTTAGTTGATTTGTTCAAACAGCTGATTCATTCACGAATGAAGTAAACGGCTCACTTTATGAATGTCTTTGAATCATTGATTTACACGATCCATTCAAAATGCAGATTCATTCAGAAATTAAACATCGTTTTAAAGGTAATATATTCTTTGCAAAATTGAGCAAAAAAAAAAATTATTGTGTTTAAAATATAGCAATATCAACTTCTTATTTACTGAAATGTTGTATAAAATCACATTTAAACTCATGATATTCAGGACAAAGTATTTTAATCACGTTATATTTTTATAACTAATTAATTAATTAATTAATGCATTAAACTGACAGCCCTAATTTATATATTTATTTATTTTGGTGCTGTATTAAACCATCAAGCTGTTATTTTGGCAAAAGACTGGCAGAAGCCCTTGAAGCCTCTCTTTTGTTCACAACAGCCGTTTTACAAGCACTTGCCAAACATTATTTGGGAAGATGGCACATTGTGTTCCCAAATGCACAATATAAGTGACCCAAACAGAGAGCACATGTAGAGATGAGTTTGTGTTCGGAGCAGCTTTGAGCTGCTTGTTTGTAAATGAACACAGTGCCATGCTTTGCTCTAAAACATGCAAGTCATGTTTTCATTTAATTCATTGACAAATCGCACTAAGCCATATCACAGTTGTAGTTTTATTTCGATTAACTGTGTAGCCCTGTCACAGACATTTGTGTTCTTAATTGTGACTGGTATTTTCTTTCTTCCTGTTCATCCATTGCTAATGCAAATTATTTTATTTTAAATATTTTACACTATTCTTTTACATTGTATGAATGTGAAAACTCACCAACACATCGTTGCAGATATCCCGCAGTTCAGTCTCCACTTTCTCCCGGTATTCTTTCACCATCTGCAGTTTCTTGTCGTTTCCTTCGGTCTTCTGCTCGATGCTGGAGATGACCCTCCAGGCAGACCTCCGGGCGCCCACCACATTCTTATAGGCGACAGATAGCAGGTTTCTCTCCTCATTAGACAACTCAGACCCAGCTTCGGTCACCGACTTCATACAGGTCGCCATATCATCATAGCGCTCGGCCTGCTCGGCCAGCTTCGCCTTCTGGATGAGCTCTGTTCTGTCCATCCTGCTGCTTTTCTTTAAGTCTGTGAGTGTTTCTAGGTCTATGGGACACTCGACTGATCAATGGAGGGGAATGAACCGCTGCTTAATCCCTGGAGAGGCTGAGAGGAAGATAATGACACAGTCAAACTCCATATATTGATTAGTGAATAGTGGTCACAAATCATTTATGCGGACCAATCATTCTGTTCATGACTAAACACTGACGATTCTTCCTTTTGAAGCATGTTACCATTTCGTGATTTTAAAGGCTGATTTTAGCACAAGCACTTGAACACAAGTTGTGGAGCATTTCATCAACAACAACAAAAAGATATTTACTAAACGAATCAATGTTTTGAACTCTGAGGATCTCTTATAGTGATGACTTGTCATAAATGAATTGAATAAATTGGGATATCTAGCTACTGAACGAAAATATGATTCAATGATTCGTTCATATCAAAAGACAAATTTGGCGCCACCTACTGGCGTAACGATTAGAAAGAGTCACTGAACGAATCCGTGAACAAATATTTTTGGTAAATGATTCAAAAGATTCGAATCACTGAAATGACTCAACATTCCTATCACCGTTCCGTGCGAATCTTACACTTTCATTCTCCACGCACATACTAAAATTCGTCTTAAAAACTAGTAAGTTGCCTACCAAAACAGCATTTTGGGGCGCGTTCCGACAGATGTTGTCTAGGTAGGTAAGTCACTAGGTTTGGAGACACAAACAAGGGTGTGTGTGTGTGTGTGTGTGTGTGTGTGTGTGTAGCTTCTGTGTCAGTGTGATCCGTACAGCCCTGCCCTGTTCACTAAAATGTGCATACCCACTGTTTTAACATCATCTTAAAAACACAAACTAGGACATTGCAGTTCAATACACCGATCACAATTATCCGGAGTCAATATGAATCAATGAAATCCAGCCTGATTTCCGTAGCAATGAGGTTACTGGCTCACTATACAAAGCGTTGATTTGACAATCTCAGCAGTCAGATATGCATATTACATTTATTAAAACAATTTTTCGTTTATACCACAGATAGTTCTATCTATATCAATGTATAGCTATATAAATCTTTAAAAAACCCTTTTTAAAAAGCAATTGTAGCAATTTGACGACCCGCCTTTAACAGCGATGGGTCTCGTCTTGTCCAACACGTTATTATTTTAGACAACAAATATATAACAAATCGGCAGTCGGAGAATACAAGCGTCCAGTATAAAAGGTAAATAAATGTTTACTACATTGTAATAAGCAAATCAACCCTTTTTCCTGATCGATATGTACGCAGTTTGGCAGCCCCTCCTGCCTCTCAACCGACCAGCGCGGTTACACCGACTACGCCGTCCATTGAAACAATAAAAACTGTATATAAGAATATAAGCTTGTACAATAAATAAACATAAAACTTTAAAGCTAAAATATATTAGACTGCATCTCACCTCTTGATCAATGGTTGACTCCACCGGATTGATAGCCTTTGAGCTTGGATGGTTAGGAAAAAAACGTAGTAGAGAAAGACAATCGAAAGTGTTACCGTAGGACGTCGCTAATCCCGCCTGTCAGCCAATCAGATGCCGTGCTTGCCTCCTGCCACTCGTCATACTTCAAATGATTATCCAATAGCTGATTAGCGCGGGGAATGGAGGCGGGCCGATACGAATGCGTTCGGTTGCCCCGTAGACTCTGACTTGTAGCCACGGGGTTTCCTCCAATTAGAGCACGGGGGATGACGTCACTATTGCTATGGTGATCCCCCCTCCTCCTACTCATCCCCAGCATCACCATCAGCATCATGATTGGGAACTGGATGCAGCAACAGCAGATCTAGCCTACCTACTGAGACCCAAATACCATCTCTCTAATTAATCAGATTTTAGAGCTAATTGCTTTGGTTCCTTTAAGGGCTCTACCAGATGTGTTTGGGTTTTGCAAAAAGGTACAGAGTTTAGCTCTTAAGAAAAGAAAAGATGATGTAATCCCAGCTCAGGTGTAAAGTATTCTTAACATAACAATAATACATACACTTACACATAAACAATAAAGTAGGAGTGGCTGTTTCACACTGTAAATATAACCATGCCTAAAGGACATCTTTACATAGCTGTCATTGCAACCCATTTAACTGTGACTTCATTCACAATTGGCATCAAGTGCATTTTTTGTTTTTATCGAACATTTACTTCATATGAAAATATTAAGGACACACATTTTTATTGAAAGAAAATAAATAAATAACAGTCTTGGGGTCACTAAGATTTAGTCACTTATGCCCACTAGATCAAAAGTACAGTAAGAACTGAAAAATTGTGAAATATTATTAAATTTTTTAATAGATTTTATTATTTTATTGTTATTGTCATAACAAAGCTGAATTTTCAGTGCATTACCCCAAATGTTTGATTGATAGCATATATATATATATATTTTTTATTTTTATTTTAATTTTTATAGAAAGAAATTTAATAAATAAAATACAGCAGAGAAAAAAAATTATTAGCCTGACCATCCCTGAGAGTTCCCGTTAGACAATAGGCCTTTTAACTTTGTTGAAGCATGTTTTACTCTCCACAGTCAATTTCCTGTGAGGTAACTATCAGACTGAGTAACTGGGTGGGGTTGAACGTATGACAGATTTTTACATCCTAGCTTTGTCTGAACAGGTTAAAGTATAGTCATCCATTTAAACACACAATAACTCACAGGGACTGTAGTTAGTAAAACATAGTTGGTGTAATTTTTTTTGCCCGAAATGATGAAAGACTTCAAGGAAAAACAAGGAGTAATTTTTTAGAATTTTTTTTTTTTTTTTTTTTTTTTTAAGGGAATTTTTGCTGTATTTACACAACTCGTACCCTACTTGGCTTTAAACCAGAAGCTCATTTATTTTAAAAAAGAAGCAGGATTTCAGCCTCTCACACACAGCCTGCATGGGCAAAGACCAGGCTCAGATCACAGAGGAGAAGGCTTGTTTAATCCCCTTTGAAAGGTGATGTGCTAAACTCCAGCAGGTCATGTCATGTCCTACAACCTTACACAAACAACCTACATGCATGAAAATATAGTGTGTGTGTGTGTGTGGGTGTGTGTGTGTGTGCATACATATACATGAACGGATATATTTTACAATTTCAAATAAATGTTTTCTATTTGAATATATTTTAAAATGTAATTTATTCCTGTGATGACAAAGCTGAGTTTTCAGCATCATTACTCCAGTCTTCAGTGTCACATGATCCTTCAGAAATCATTCTAATATTCTAGTAATTGATGTCCCATTATTATTAGTGCTCAGATATTAACAGTGGTTCTTATTATTATCAATGTTGACAACAGTTTTTGCTGCTTAAAGGGATAGTACACCCAAAAAATAATATTCTGTCATCATTTACTCAGCCCCATGAACACAAAATATGTTTTGAATAATGCTGGTTGCCATTGACTTCCATAGCATTTTTAGTTTTTTTTTTTTCATGGGACAGCATTTATTTGTAACATTATTGTCTTTACTCTCAATTTTGAATAAATTATTGCAGTTGCACGGAATAAAAGTATTAATTTCTTTAAGTATTCAAATCCCAAACTTTTAAATAACAGTGTGCCACAGCTTCCATAAAATGATTGGACAGCAAAAACGTTTCCAACATTTATTAAAAATAAGAAATGTTTCTTGAGCAGCAAATCAGCATATTAGAATGATTTCTGAAGGATCATGTGAGACTGAACACTGGAGTAATGATGTTGAATTTCAACTTTGCCATCACAGGAATAAATTACATTTTAAATGATATTCATCTAGAAAACAGTTATTTTAAGTTGTAATAATATCGTACATATGACATACAGCGCCGTTGTTCGACAGTCCCGAGTTCGAATCCTGGCTCGAGGACCTTTCCCGATCCCATCCCTCCCCCTCTCTCCCAATTGACTTCCTGTCAACTCTAAACTATCCTATCACAATAAAAGGCTAAAATGCCCAAAATAAATCTTTAAAAAAATAGCAATAACATTGCACAATATTACTGTTTTTACTGTATATTTTGACCAAATAAATGCAGCCTTGGTAAGCACAAGGGACTTATTTTAGAAACATTAAAAAAAAAATCTTAATTATTCCAAACTTTTGGCCAGTTGTGTATATATAAACCTTATTTAAATGTGTTAACAAAAACAGTAATTATATAAGTACATGAAATGTGCTGTGTTNTCTTAATTATTCCAAACTTTTGGCCACTTGTGTATATATAAACCTTATTTAAATGTGTTACCAAAAACAGTAATTATATAAGTACATGAAATGTGCTGTGTTGGTGAATGAAGCAACAGCATTGAGCAGTCTGTCAGTGATGGTGCTGTCACTGTGACTCACAGGTCGTGTGTCTACGGTCACACCGCCTGAGGGAAATCAATACGTGGCGTCAGTGTTCTGTCAGAGAGGAACAAAGACATTCGCTGACATACAACAAAGTCCTGAAAATGGCTGCTTGCGTGTGTATGGATACATGACTCTGCACTCATCTAGGATACAGAAACAGAAGGCTAATAAGAGAGCAGACGGACAACAAGTTTTCTGTCTGCACTGACTCTTCCCTCAAAGACCAGCACATGGTGGTTGATGACTGTCCTCTGAGCCTGCAGAAGGTCTATTCAGTTAAATCTAGACTGTTTTTTTATGCCTGTGGTCTTAGAGATCCATATGCAGTAGCAACTATGGAGGTGTTAAAAGAGCTGTTCCACATGAAACGAACAATCCGCCCACCCATAAGCAAAAACACCAAGCTATACTGCATGTAAAGAATCAAAGACATGGTCAGTGTTGCACTTCATCCTGTCTAAATTTCCTCCAAACTAAATCATTTACATTTCTACCGTTTCACACAGTACCGACATGATCTGTTTAACTACACTAGTTCAACACAACCATCCATCTTTACTTAAATTAGATTCTGTTCTAATTACCATATGAAAAATACAATAACCTTGTCTCAGTGGATACATCAAAGCCCCTGCTGAAAGTGCTCAGACCTGGAGAACTGATTACCTTATTGCTTTCCCACTGTAAATGAGGAGACCGGGGGGATGTAGCAGTTACGTAGGTGGGTGGGCTCGGGGAGTTGTGTAGGCAATCTGATTGAATGAGACGAGGGTGTATTTCGTACTCTGCATGGCTGTGTGTGAGTGTGTAGGAGTGAAGGGGGTGTAATTGGCCCTTGGCACTCTAATTTTCTGTCCTTTCACCATTGTGATCATTGTCGGTGAGCATGTAGCGTTGGATCCACTACTACACAGCTTTAACACAGCAACAAAGAGGTCTTTTCTTTTCTTCTTCTTGCGTCATTTGTTAATGTTACAGCCCATTCAAATTCTACTCTATGTACTTCCTTAATGCACTTTACTTTCTACCCATTAATTGTTATTAAAAAAATATCTTATGCTCATAATTGTTTTATCAAAATGTAACAGTTTTCATCAATTTTGAATGACTTTCCTTTTATGATAACATCATAAATACCTCTTCTATCCCTCCTCTGCAACTAACTAGCTCCATTTTAGTAAAGAACACCTATTTTTTCCAGAAAAGCAAGTTCTCGTTGAATAATTCTGTATACAGATTACGGATTATGGATAACTGATGCATTTAAAACATTTCTAACTCAGTTTCTTTCTGAATTCTAGTAATTTGCACATTTACTAATATCCTTTTACATGCTTTATATGTGTGTCTATATGTAAGTATTCTAAATTAATTTAATTTAAATAAAAGTTATCGTTCATTTTTAGTGTATGGTGTTATAGTGTATGATACCTCATGAATTCACGAGTTACCGAAGCCCTTAAAATACTATATACTATACTATACTATACTATACTATAAGAGCTGGTTTCTGCCATGGGATATAAATATAAATAAATAAATGAATGAACGAACGAATGAAGGTAATTGGGTCTTTTTTTCTTACAATTCAGATTATTTTTCTCAGAATTGTGAGATATAAAGTCAGAACTGCAAGATATAAAACATTTAGATAAATCATTCTGAGAAGAAAAGTAAAATTTGTGAAATATTGCCAACTTTGTGAGGAAAAAAGTCCATAGTGGAAACAAAAAAACAAGATGTAAACTCAGAATTCAGAGAAATAAAGTCAGAATTGTGAGATATAAAATTTACACTGTAAGATGTAAAACTTGGAATGGCAAGAAAAAAGTTTACAAAGTTTATGTGGAAATTCTGAGTTTTAATTGTTATTATTTTTTCCCACAGAATTGCAAGAAAAAAGTCTGAATTATGAGATAAAAAGGTGCAAGGTCTCCAAACTATACCTAATGCATTAAAGTGTTACCAGAAACATTTTTGTTTAACTCAAAACTTGAGTGGTTGACTTGCGACTGTTTTGACAGTTCCAGGGCTTTTATTAAAACTACAGACTGATGTTCAGCATTTTTGTATTCCTGTCCATGGGGATAGTCAGATCAACGGGGGGTGGTGGCTGACAAATAAATGGGATATCTGAGTGCAGATAACACTATATGTCAATACACAATGATTACACTTTGTTTATTGACATATAGGCTACTACCAACATTGTAACAATACAAAGAGGTGAAAATGTGCAGCCAACAGTCAACTTATTCTTTAATTTCTAATAACATTTAAAGATTGTGTGTGTTGCTGTGCAAGAATGCTTGCATCTACGAGCCCTGCCCTATAAATAATGCACCCACTAAGAGCAGAATGCTCACAGGACCTTAACCACACAACTACATGTGTATATGCATGCATGTGGGCATGTGTGTGTCAGTGTGTGTTTGCATGAGCTATCTTAGGCTTAATGGTTCCTTCATGCTTTTTGCATTTAATTCATTCTGTCCCTTCTCTCACACTCTTCGCATCCGTCCTATACACCTTCATCCTCTTGCAGCCTTGCACAAGGCAAGGTGTTAGTGAAAGTTTCTCTTGATGTTAAAGGTGTGATATTAGCATCAGTGGTATTTTTTGCCTTGTTCAAACCTGCCTAGACTGAGTCACAACCAAGAGCTCAGTCAGCTCCAATAGTCTCATGGATATATTTTCGTACTGTTTCCATGGATGTGTATCACCTCTCCATTTGAAGTGATAGATGAGAAGGACATGAGAAGCAGACTATAACGAAGCACAAACAGAGCATTAGTTTGGCTGAAATCACATAGTTCTGAGAAAATTCCGAATTGACCCTTCGCAAACAGCTTGATTGACAGACGATCTGTCCAATCATTTTGACCGATAAACTTGAAAAATGTTGTGTATTGACATCTTTCCATGGTTGAAATAAAATACGTTCTGATGTTCAAAAAAGACGTGCGGTTCACGTGTCGCTTGAATTGAGGCAAAACGGTGATCTGTCACGACACATTAAAGAGCCACAAAACAGCATTTATGTTTGAATTTCTTAAAAAATGTCAGAATTTGAAAGCTGACATGACAGATCGCTGTAGCGCCTCAGTTCAAGTGGCATGTGAACCAATCATGAAATAAACATGAATGAACATCAGAAGTATTTTATTTCAACCGTGGAAAGATGTCGCACCTTTTTTTGGCGTAACGATTGGTCAGATCGCCTGTTAATCAAGCTCCTTGTGAAATAAAAAGTCACAGTTTACCTTTTTTTCATTTTTTATTAGACATAGACATATATCTAGGATACAGAAATACCAATCTGTGGGGTTCGGAAAGGTTAGTTTCCCACAGACTCATTTTAATGGGTTGAGAGATCATCACGTCTCTAAACAATTCAATTAATAGAGCTAATGTTAGCAGAGGAAGATATAGACGGGCATGGAGCGGTTAGGAGGACGCATAGATAACTTGTGTGAGGCAATAATCTCTGCTCTCTGTACAGTGTGGAGGTGGAGAGCTGTTATGTAAGAAGTGGGTGTCCTCCTACTAGCTGCTGTAGATTTCACTGCTCAACTCTGCTGTGTGGGACGAAGTGCTTTTGTCCCTTTTCACTTTCTCTCTTCCTCCTTAGCCTTCCCACCTCCTCTTTTATACCTACTTTCTTCCAAACTCTCGTGCCAAAGGTCACGACTGCGTTACGTAAAGCACACATACTATACAAACATCTTCCTGGGAGGAACTGTGTAGTGCTGTGTCAGCAACAATGCTAATCAACTTTTGGACAAGATACTTCATGGTTTCATAGCAAGCCGTTTCATCTGAGAACATAAATACTAAATATAGAACAATTTACATTCAGTTTTTACATATTTTAAGTCTGTTTGCAAAACCAAAACGCTTGTTCATTGATTGTGGCACTAATTGTAAATTCTCTAAATGGTAAAAACACAGCAAATATAGTTTATACAGTTTATGGTGCTTGACAAGGTGTTGCTATGCAGTTGCTAAAGTGTTCTGAAAGTGTGGCTGAAATGTATTAAATGTCAGTCATGTGCTCAATCACTGCTGAATAACAGTGTTTTTACAGTAAAGCGACCTGCTTCCTGTGAGGAAATTCAGGGCTCTGGCTGTAGATTTAGGGCGTGTCTCATGAAGCCGCTGGTGACTCAGGAGAACTCAAGCACACCCAAACCATTCACTGATTGGAAATCAAATGGCTGCCGAATGTAGCGAGAGTGAAGCTAACAGGTGTGGCTGTGAAATCATAGGAACTTTACACTCTATTATGTTTTTAATCACCCCTTATGATCTTTTCTGAAGCCTGTGATAATTGTTCTCTTCACTCTGCTGCATTTCAGTTTATTAGATTTTGTATCACCACAGTAACACTGTCATTTGTGCTGTTGTAAATGTGAGGTCAGGATATTGCTGGATAGCATGACTCTGTTAGCCACTGCTGAAACTGCCATAGAATAGCCATTATTATTAATTAGCAGTGCATTGTGATTTTGTTTTTGTTGTTAGCAAGCAAATATATATAATATGTACACTACCAGTCAAAAGTTTGGGATCAGTAAGATTTTTAATGTTTCTTCTGCTCATCAGGGCTGCATTTATTTGATCAAAAAATTCAGAAAAAATAGTAATATTGTTAAATAGTATTACAATTTAAAATAGCTGTTTTATATGTGAATATCTTGTAAAATGTAATTTATTTCTGTGATGCGCCGCTGAATTTTCAGCATCATTACTCCTTCAGAAATCATTCTAATATGCTAATTTGTTATCAGTGTTGAACTGTTGTGCTGATTAATATTTTTTTGGAA
>SCHK01014063.1:7120-17917 GCA_004124795.1 Poropuntius huangchuchieni
CATTTTATCAGTATTTTGATTTGAATTTTTTTTTTTTTTTTTTTTTTTGCACCCTCAGATTCCAGATTTTCAAATAGTTGTATCTCGGGCAAATATTGTCCTGTCTTTCTTGTCCTGTCTGATCTATAAATCTCAATTTTAAAAAAAAGTGATCCTTATGGCTGGTTTTGTGGACCAGGGTCCTTGTCAAAGCACTAATTCTAGCCTATGTTTTTGTTGTGCTTCCTTAAATCCCAGCATTTCCATTTATAGTAATTATTAGAGCGATCTGTCACATTCATCTCACTGACTAAGTTTCACAATCAGTCATTTTACACTGCCGCCCTCGTCTGTCTATTTCTGCGAGTCTTTTTTGTTCATTAGTATTTTTAGTGGCGATGTCAGACCATGTCATATCCCAAACAGTTTATAACACTGAAAGGATATTCAGAGAGAGAGAGAGAGAGAGACAGAGATGAAGAGGAAAATAGAACAAAAAAGGATGGAAATAAAAGAGAGTAAATAGCACACTACAGTTAGAGTTTAGATACATAGTTTGACCCGCTCACACCAAACAACATTTGTATCATAATGTAAAATGATGTTGTTGTCATCTAGTGCATTTTGCAGGATTTGTTATTTTGGTATTTGTGTGTGTATGTATATATATATATATATATATATATATATATATAACAGTCAAAAGTCTGGAATAATTCAAAAGGAATCTCTTATGCTTAACGTTGACTTTACTTGATCAGAAACAGTAAAAATATGAAGAACTATTACAGTCTTCAGTGTCATGTGATCCTTCTAAAATCAGTCTAATATGCTGATTTGGTGCTCAAGAAACATTGATTATTATAATCAATTTAGAAAACAGTTGTGGTGCTTAATATTTTTGTTGAAACTGTTATACATTTAGTTTTTCAAGATTCTTTAAAGACAAAAAAAAAAAAAAAAAAAGTGGGTTTTGGGTTCAACTCAGAGCAAATCTATGCTGTATGCTGTACTTCACTGCAGCTGACTCTGGCTGTTTTATGTAGATTATTTTCAAGTAGCCAGTGGTTCTCGACTAGGCATCTGGGACTCACTAGGCAGCCTCAGCAAGCCTAGCCAAGAGGGCCTTAAATTTAAGTTTAGTTTTATAGAGTTATAGCATAATCTTAATTACAATGGCTTAAAAAAACACTAAAAATAAAGATGCACAACAATAAACTGATATTTTATATATATTTTTAATTTATTTAGCATGTGTATTTGGGTGCAAAGCTTTATACACAAACACCACCTTGTGCGCCATCTGCTGGTGCACCTTGGGTAAATGTTTTACATCTGTAACAAACATAAGCTTTGATTTACAAAGCTTTTAATGCCATGTCTGGTATTTTTCTTCACTTTTTGGCAACCTGTAGCAGGCCCTTTACATAGAACCATAGTTAAAGTGCAGTTATTTATTTACACAATTACTATTCCATAAATGGTATGTGACTAATCACACTGAAGTTGCTGGACACTGATGTCATGACAACACTGATTGGTTAATGGCACTTTCAGGACGTTTACAGGTTCTGTCAAGAATTTAAGCAGTTATGAACAAACATTACAAAAGTAACAAATTCAGTCTATTTCACTAAACTTCTTATAAAAAATTCCCTTTAATTGGAGTAATACTGATATATTTGTAAAAGAGATCTTACATACAACAGACTAAATAACAGCTACTTCATTAAGAGCACCGAGGAGGATGTGTTTCACACAGTGTCCAGCAGAGGTCTCCTACAACCAACGAACATGTAAACATTCGGTATTTACTCCCGTTTGGTCAAAAAATGCATGTTATATCACATATTTTAATGGTGGCCCCTTTATGATTTATCTCTAGCTTTATGATTGATCTGTTCAAAGTCTTTATCTCTCTTTTTGCAACAAAAACATGTTTCCTATTCAACAGTCATCTGTTAAGTTGTACACTGGATGGTGGAAGATAACCACTGCCTTCTCCATGTTTCATTGGATATTTTCTTAGTGTAATGTTCATGGTCACAAGGCAGGCAACTTATTGCAAGATCCAACAATGTGTATAAAAAAAATAGTAAAGAGGGTGGGGAAGCGGTCAATTTCCTGCTATGATCAGCAACGATAACCCACCGCATACCATCACAAGGGTCAAGAGTCAGCCTTTGCAAAACAGCGCACTGAAAGGTTAGTAAAATATTTCTTTCCACCATACATTTTTGTGTAGTTTTGTAAAGAAAAACTAATAAGAAATAGAAACCAGTTTTAAGTTTTACGTCATAGGTCAGGTTGATATTCCCTTTGCCTAGAGGGCTTATGAAGAGGCACTTTTGTTGGAACTGGCTCGCTGGGCTGCCTGACGCCGACAGTGCAGGTAAACATAAAGAGGATTGATGAAGGCCAGGAGACTCAGAACGGTCAGACCGATGTTCACCTAGAGAAATCAATTATCAGTTATCAGATCAATTATTAGATGCAGATCAATCAACACTTAATCTAAAAAAGGGGCTTTTTAAAATGTCAGAAATTCTTTAAATAAACAGTTGTTTTGTTTTTTGTTTTTGTTTTTTCTTGATGGGTGTGTGAACTGAACATAACTCTTTCAAACTTCTCAGAAAAATGACAAATATGCTGAATCTTTTTCTGCCAAAAAAGAGGATTTCAAAAGATAAACAGCTGTTTCTTATTCTGAAGCTGATTCCAACCTTTTTCTTCCTAAGAAATGGAAAAATGTGAGTTGTTTGTCAGACTTGAATAGGCTAATGTTAGAGAAACAAGTTCCAAGGAAATAAACAATAATAAAAACAAATCAATAAACAATGTTTTTGTGTACCTAATGCATTCTGCTCTTGAAGAATTTAAAAGCTAATTTTTCAGCATTTTTCTTTGCATGGTTTTTATGAAAGCTAAAACATGATCTCCTGGAAGCTTATAATACAGTTGAGTCATTTGCTCACATACTGTATATGTTTATTTTAATCTGAATTTGTGGTCACATTTACTGTTGTTCTGTGAAATTTCACTGAAAAAATCCTGTCATTTTAATAGGAATCAATAATCAGTCATTTCACGTGAGAGTGAAAAATTATGCAGTGCAGATTTTGCAATGAGTTCAAGTTGGATTTTTTGCATTGAACGTGACTCCTTTGTGACCTCATATATCGCTACACTGTTGACAAGAGACAATGGACCATTTTTTTGCCAGTGAAATTTTGCTAATGTGACCTCAACTTATCACAAAATGCACGTACATGTGGGAAAGACAAACTGAAAGCATTCGGAAGCTTACATAAAGAGGGTCTCCACCCAGTGGTCCTTTAATGAGGGTGAAGCAGGGATACTGGAGCAGCGAGACCACAGCTGAGAGAGCCATCACTGTTCCAAATAGCTTTCCGAAGTGTATGGATGGAAACCTGAAAAAAAATTACATTCACATATTCACAATTATACTTAAACTGCTAATACCCAAAACTCTTTTCTTTTACTTATGCATGCATATCTTTGTGAAAAATAAGTGTGTATTGAATTGTATTGCCATTGTACTGTACACTTGTATATTTTTAAAAAACTGTACTTGCAGATAATTTAATATTAATGAAATAAAAGGCCACTTAAGTGTACTTAGAGACTACACTGTCATGACTGGATCTTAACACAGTTAAATACACATTTTAAAAACGCACTTTTTAGTAATGTCCAGTTAAATGTTTTACTTTAACTGTCACCCGTCCCCTATACGGGAATCCTAAATTTACTTCACTATTACAATTAAATCCTAATCTAATCATGACAAACTATATATCATTGCAAAGGTCTAAGACTCCTAAACAGATATTTTACCACTTTTCTGGTTACAAAATTATGTAGAGAATTAATAGATTAATTTATGACAAGAGTGCACATAAAAAAATCTACATCATAACAGGAGTTATGACCTTTGTCACAGAAAGTTTTCTTATTGCCTTTTTTTCCCTATCACACTTTAGAAATCATAATCAAATCAAATCAAAATCATAATTATCAATTGAAAACTTAAAATCTCAAAATTCATCCTTTGAAACCCATTTTAAAATCAGACATTGCATTACGTGAAAATGGTGCATCAAAATCATGTTACAAAATGTTTTTGTTAATGAATTATAAAAAATTAAGCTTTGATAGTGCACTTTAATGTCTATGTCTAAATATGTGTGTGACAGTTAAGGGGTTAAAGTACATTTTAAAATATTTTTAATCACCTTTTGTCATGCTTAAAGAAGTACACTTTCATTTGTTGATGTGTTGACTAACATACTAATACACATGCAAATTACTTGATTATAATTTTAACCTGTAGTGTGTTATTTGATATTACAGTTAAAGTGAATATATTTGAAATGCATTCAATTGCAACTTCATTGTTACTGTTTTTTAATTACAAATATATTATGTTACATAAAGGTTTCAACAGAAATTGCATTAATGTATACTTTAATTACTTTAATTAGAAATTATATACTTAAAGTCCTACTTAAGTGTGTTAGTTCATATAAATGCATTTAATATAAATTTAAACTAGAATACATTTTCATTTAATTGTAAATAACATGCCGTTAAGTGTCTGCACACATTAAATTCTGTTCACGCTTAAGTATATTATTTGAAGGTATTCTATTTTTGTACATTTTTTAAAAGTATGCTAAAGTGTATTTCTTTTTCACAAGAATAATATACATCTAAAATTAATTAATTAATTAAAACTTTAGCCAGATTTTTTTTTTGAAAATTTTTTTTTTTTTTTTTGCTTTTGTGATTTGTCAACTAAATAAAGGCATACAGTTTTGTACAGGTTGTTTTTTCATATTTGGGTGGACTATCCTTTTAAATTAAATGGGCAATGTTAAATGCAGAGCACAAATTCCGAGTATGGGTCACCATACTTGGCCACACACCACTTCCCTTTCCCTTTAATGTTCTTATGGGCCTGTGATGACTCACGTCATACTGATGAAAGCAGCGTTTCCACCGTAGAGGAAGGATCTGTTGAGGACTTGCAGGATGAAGGTGAGGTACTGCAGAGGAAGGATGGGGGTGGCGGCACACACTGAAAACAGCACACACTGCAGCGCCGTCAGCGACAGAGACAATATGGCTGCCTTCAAGTCTGCCTCTTGTTCACTTTGTCCTGTATAGCACAGTATTTTACAAATTAATTTACACTGTCAGAAAAATAAGTGTGATTTTTGTAGACAGTTTTTAAACATTAAATAATTGGCTTTTATCATATGATAAACGATATTAATTAAATACTGATTTAAATTCTGTAAAATCCTTCTTTTTTCTCTTAAATTCTTCATGGGGTGGGGAAAGGATTTCACTATTAATTAAATAATGAATTAAATTGTACTATTTATTAGATCATATTTTAAACTCAGTAGTGAATATGAATATAATGTTGTTATTTAATCAATTTTAAATAGTTCTTCTGTAAATATTTAAATTATTAAATCAAATCAAACTACTATCTCACCAATCTAAATTGTGTAAAAGTTGTTGTGGTACGAATCTGCATTTTAGCTGATAATAGCCAACAGTATATACTGTTTGTCTGTTGCATAAATGGATATTCAGCATTTTTTACAAAGTACTGCAGATAAATCTGGACCCAAGCAAAAAAAAAAAATTTATGATGATGATGATAAAAAAGATGATAATGCTAATGCCATGCTTGATGACTATGATTATGACAATCTCATAAAGGTGATTCAAATAGCAGCTCAGTGTTTTACATTTATGTCAGAAATTTAATAAATGCTCTTTTGGTCTAGGGAGTGAGTTTTCCAATGTTTTCATACAACAAATACTGAATACTTCCTAAACAAATAAAGAAAATTAGATTTTTCTTCATATGACTCTAAGGAAATGTGTGCATTTATGTGTTGACCTGGTTCTCGCTGCTTTCCTTTGTGGCGGTCCATGATGAGGCCGTTCCAGGGGGCACACAGGATCCCACAAAGCTGAGTAAATGCAAACGCATTTGTGTATCTACTGACTGTGAGCAAAAACAACATGACTGTTCACAGCCGAGAAAATGACAAAAACTCAAGCTCATGAGTTTACACACATGACACAGTCTAAGCATGTTGGCCTGTCTATATCTATTCATACTGCTCAAAGGCATAGCGTCACCTGCACATAAATAGCTGGACATGAGGATAAAGAGATTGTGTGTCTGTGTGGTACAGTATGTGTGTGTATACCAAGGGTTGGGTCTCCAGCAGCCAGATGATTCAGCATCGGGTTTAAGGTCCCGATGAACAAGTAGTGTCTCAACTGCATCACTGAAAGCCACAGCAGATGCCACAAGAAGAACCAGGAAAGCAAACAGCTCTTGAAACTACGCTCTGACAGAAACACATAAATTCATGGTGTTGATACAAGTCACATGATATATTTCACAATGAAGTATTAGTAAAAATAAAAAGGGGAAGGAACACGTAATGCAAATGCTTAATCACAATAGCAGAGAAAATTCAGGAGAATAATGTGGCTGTTTTGACTGTTGTTTTAAGCACATTGCAGCTTAGTCTGGTCAAGAACTTGGTTAGGAAGTGACTGGAAAATCAGTGCATTGTAAAAATTATCCTTACATCCTTCAATTTACAGAAAATGTAATGATAACCAGTATGATAATACAGATGGTAAAATTGAAAAAGAAATGATGAATAAAAGTGGCCTGTCCAGAAACAAAATTAATTGTATAAAATATAGTCATATGTGATGTGTCACACAGGGTCTGGCAATATCTTTTTATTATTTTCCACCATAAATTCTGTGGTAATTTATAGATTACAGTATTTTACAGTAAAACTGCATATAATATTCACCATATATGATAACGTAACAGAGTAAACAAATTAATAAAATGTTTACTTTTTTCCACTTTTTTTCAATAAACATTACAAGCCTTTTTACAGTGTATGTTACATTGCAGTTTTTATGTATTTTTGTTGTTTGTTTTTAGCTTAAAAATGTGCATGCTATTTCTGATTCAAGTAGACTCGGCATTTGTATTCAAAAAGGCGTGCTTAGTGGCACCACTATGAAGTCTTGAACATGTCCTTACCCATTTTGTCCGTGTTTTGGCCTTGAGGAGAAGTCTCTTCAAATGGCATTTCCTCTTCAGCCTGGGAAGTTTGGATGTTTTTCTCTTCGACCTTTGCAACTGCATAATCCCGAGTCCCTCCACAGTTCATCCTACCACAGTAAATGAGACACAGACACGGGCAAAGCAATTTTAGAGGAAACATATCCGGTATAGACAGTGAAGCATAAAGTCGGTCTGTGAAGAACAAGCCTTCGGAATACCATCATTCTGAAGTAGGTATTTTACCTTAAAAAACAAGACAGAGGGGAAAAAAAGACAAAAGAATTTAGCAGATAATATGAAATAATAAAATAATGTGAAACAAAAATCTGACTGCTCATCTTGGTGTTTGTTGTTTTCCTGCAGGCAAAGTCCTCATATTGTTTGTAACTAATACAAATATTAAAAAAAAAAAAAAAAAACTCAGCTGTTTCATATGTAGCTGATGTTCTCCAAGAAGGTACTCATATCAGAATGTTTCTAAAGGAAGAGGTGTTAAATATGTTTTTTACCCAAAGGTGTAGTTCTCTGGAAGTGGGTATGGGATATGTGTACGAGGCATCAGCACAAATGTCCGGAAAAGATGAATGACACTGCAGCAGGCCAGAAAGAGGAAAGACCCTCGCAGAGAGACTCCATTCTCATACAGCAACTAAAAGAGATAGATGTGAGCATCATGATTCAAGACTTCACCAGCAATCTTATCCTTCTCTCCAGTGTGAGGTGTTTTATTTGCCTCTTACCTTGATGATGAGGAAAACCGCAGAGGAAGAGTCAAAGGCTCCATTATACAGAGTGATTATAGTGGAGCGGTGAGTGCCAAAGAGATTCCCCACCTAAAGACAGCAGATGAGATTTCTGGTTGATCATACACAAAACATCCTATAACATTATTAAAGCGTTCATATAATGGAAAACAAGAAAAAGGAGAATTTCTTGCTCTTTCGAAATAAAAGAGATTTATGTTCTGTGTGGACATATGCTTTACAAAGAGGCTGGTCTGTATTGGACACAACAGCAACACCGCTTGCCTTCATAATCACTTCACATAGGAAAAGGTACTTTACAAATAAAAGTCTTCTAAAACATGACATTTCATTTTAAATGTCAGAATGTCATTAAATGTCTTTATGTTTGGGGTCCCATTTAATTATGATCTGATTGTTTCCCTTTTCAGATTCTTTCAGTACTCTGATTTGGTCAAAAACAGATATGATGCTTTAACCCTTCTAGCAAAATGCATGCATTTAAGACGCGTGACTGCTATCCATTATACTGTAAGCTCAATAGCAAATCACAGAAAACAGCAAACAAAAATCATTTATGTTTTTCAGGCACCCCAAACATAAATAATATCACATTCTTCATGAAGAATGTTTGATGAGGTTTCTCAAGAAATTTTCTTTATAATCATTGTAATATGTTTTTGAACTTTTAAAAAAGCCTTGGGGTTTCTCAATCCCATCACTGACTGAAGCACAAGCTCTACTCTACAGCACAATGGTGATCCACAAAACTAAAACTAACAAATCTCTCTTGTGCAAAAACACATTAATACAGATTGATATTTACACTCCTTATCAGTACATGTTTTTGCATAACTTTTTTTCTGTGAACATTCACTACTATTTTAGAAAAATTAACTTGTTTTGTTTGGTAAATTGGACTCTTGTTTTACAGTATATTACTGTTTTTTTACTTGAATTAACGGTAATGCACTGGCAGCTCTGGTTGCCAGCATGTTACTGTTTTTCTACAGTTTGTTGCCATAAATTAATTACAGTTTATAACTGTTAAATTACATTTCATCTTACAGCAATATCCTCAGTTTTAATTGAACACTTATACCCCCGCTTTCACAGACAAGGCTTAAGCTAGTCCCAGACTAAAATCCATGTTTGAGCTGTCTCAATTGAAAATATCTTGAAATATGTAAGTGTCATTGTTCTGTGTCAAGATGCACACATGTAATGTTTTTTTCTAAGGCATTTTTGTGAAAGTTTCTTAAATATCTTAATTTAACTAAGGCCTAGTCCTGGTTTAAGCTAAGCCCCGTTTGTGAAACCGGGGCCATATTGTGTCCACACTACAGAGTGTTAGTAACACTGTATCAGTGCTGAAGTTAATGAGATGATTAATTAAGTGATGATTGTGCATTATGATGAACACCTGCTGTTAACAAGCAGTATCACCGAATGAAAGAGAAACACAACTACAACTGACTTCAGCCACAGCCTTAGATGAAATCCACTGAAATAAAAGGCATTACATCTCTACAGATCTGATTAAATAACTCCTAAAAACAACATCTACAGAAGATCTTATTTAGAGTTGCAGAGGTTTAGTGGTTTTTTTTTACTACCATGATGGTGATCAGCGTTTACCTTATTTGAACTCTTGAACCCTGACCTTTTCACATTAAGTTTTCTTTGGGTGCTATTTAAACATGTTTATTATGGCAAAAAGAAAGTCGAGAAAAAATATTCTGGTGTTGTTCATAAATTCATAACACTGATCATTCTTTTACCCCATCCTGAATTATTATTTTTTTCTACTGAAAATGTATTCTGGAGTAAAAGTATTAGCACTGTTGAGCAACCAGCTATTAATAACTGTTAAAACACATCACTTGTTTAAAAAAAAACAAAAAAACTTTGTCATAATTTAGACACTCACATCAAGAATCAGCTTATGAAACTCAACAATGGTGGCACACCAAAATTAATTTTTAACATCACAAAACATGCTACTAAAACTCAACACAAAAAGCAAAAATAAAAGCACATTGTAAGAATTCAAGAAATTAAGTTAACTATTCAGTGGCATAATTTATTAATGCCGCAATGCATGTTGGGAGTCATTGTTGAGTTTTGTACCGTGCTGGTACCCAGCATGCATTGCGGCATGAAGCTTTTGATTGTCTCCATTGTTGAGATTCATATGCTGATTCTTGATGTCCCTCTTTGAGTGTCAATGACGTAGTAGCTTGAAGTGTTTTAACATAAACTGTTTTTAAACTTTTACTTTCTGTTAGTCATAACACTGATCAATCTCATGCTGTAAATCACTGGGCAAAACAGAAAATATAAAACAACACTCTTCTAATTACAGCAATCAAACTGAAAACTAATGTTCAAATGTCAAGGATTAGGAGCCCAACTAAAGCAAACACTGATCTCCACAATGGTAATGTCAAACAAAACAATAAAACATTTTCATCTAAACCTCTGTTCATTCTCAATAAGATCTTCTATAGACGTCTGACAGAAATAAAGTCTGTCTAGTTAGAAAAGTGTGAAGATGTTTATTTTGTTGTTTAAATCTTCAGTTGATTTCATCTAAGGCTGTGGCTGAAGTTGTAGTACTTGTGTTTGTCTTGTTTCTCTTTCCATCAGTGAATCTACATGTTAACAGCAGGTGTTCATCAGTGTCTGAATTCACTCATTAGTTTTCATTCTCTCTGTCAGGTGGACTAAATTAGTAAAATTAGTCAAATGCAGGAAATAGTGAATGAGCATGTAAGGTGTGATTTGAAACACAGCCTCTGAGTGTCAACTTTGAACGTTGTTTATTCATAATATAGTATAGCAGCAGGCTACTTACAAATATTACCCAGAGGGGAGTCACGTGACATGCTCAGGAATCTAGTCGCACTTGAGTAGAGCTCCGTACGT
>SCHK01014197.1:0-17721 GCA_004124795.1 Poropuntius huangchuchieni
GATGAGTAAATGTTTGAAACTTCAATTGTGCGTATGGTGTTTTTTTTTTTCTTGTTCTTTTTTTGGTTAAGCACAGGCACACAAAGTACAGCACTTGTTCGAAGGACAAACACAACAGCACATATCCTTTTACTCGACCTTTAGAAAGAAACAAGGAATCAGCATATATTAGTCCAGGGAGGCCTCCAAAACCACCTCCCCTTTAAAAGGACACATTACCAACAGAACCGAAACATGTCAATTCACATCTGAAACAATCGGTTATTTATCTACTTATTTTTTAATGGGAATATAAATAAAATGATAAAATATGCTATACTTAAACACTGCATTATGAGCATAGCTTACTTTACATAAAAACAACAACAAAACAAAGCAACAAAACTCAGAGGGCTTATTCTGTGATGACTAGTTTACGGCCTTTAAAATAGATTGATAAATGGATTATTGATTTGAAACAATTGTACAGTTCATGGCTTGTTAAAAAATAAAGAAAGTGTCATGCACTAATATGGGTTATGATCAGATGATCTTGTTTAACAGGTGGAGATCAAAAACGGCAGACATAGGTATGTAACACACAACAGATGTAAATGTTGCAGTCAGCTGACTTGTTCCATGTGGTTTGTCACATTCCTGAAATTAAAGCAAAATAAACATTAAAGCGATGCTCCATTTTTGAGAAAGTCTAAATAATCACAATGCACTTAACACAAAGCATGTGGTTTCATTGGCAGGAGATCTGCACACTTTTTTCTGCACTGATTTGAGGGGAAATATGTGAAATTATTTCTTTTTGATCCCATTTAACCCTGTACAGTTTGACATATGAAATATTAGGTCAATTTTATTTTATGTTTTAATGAAAGCGTTGTTTTTTACCTTTAGATAAATGTTCATTTGAGAATCATGCTTGATAGTCCAAGCGTTTAATGCACATATAGTATGAAATAGTGAGAATATAGAGTTCATGCTAATTAAAAACAGTTTTATTCAGACCCAAACTAAGAAAAACGATGCAGTGTTGCTGATATTTATTTGGCCAAAAGTAGATGAAATTCTCATTGCTTGAAAATCCATTAGTTCTTTATAACAGACTACTTAAATTAAATGCATATTAATATCAGTGTTCATATCTCCCAATAATAAGTCCTTGTAAGATGGATATTTATGCTTTGTTTTATAATCAAAATATATATTGTGATGCAATACAATGATGATCGGGAGATGAACAAATAAACGTTCCTCAAAAGCCTGATGATCATATTTGATACATTTTAACATGCTTTTTCTAAAAACAGTTGTATGGACATGGGAAAAATTGGTCTATTATTTAAACTTTCTCTGTCTTATGCTGGCTTGTAGGGGCTGTCATTCATTCTTTGCACTGTGGAACTATGGGTACAAAGTGTAGTTTCTAGCGCCCTGCTGCTCTTTGCTTCCTCATGACACAGACACAGCACATTTAGCTGTGCTGCAACGCCTCGAGGAGCAAAAACAAGTGTGTTTGTGTGTGTTTTACTCACTAGTCCAGCTTGCTGCAGAGTCGACCTTTGTTCGGAGTTGTACTGTTTTAAGGCTCTAGGTCACAACCCGTGTGAAGTGCATCTCCATTTCATCCATTTCTTGTGTCTGTTTTGGATTCATGAGTCACATAGTTACAAAAACATGTTAGAATCTACAATACTCAAATACAAAGAAACATTGATGGAGAGTAATGGAGCATTTGGAAAGGGTTTCACAGACTGACACGGGCACTGACACACACAGAGGTCTGGGTTGGGTTATTCGGCCTCGTTCCAAGCCCCCGGTCCACCATACAGGACAGCAGGGTCGATCGCAAGCCAGTTTCTTTCTGCCCACTTTTAGCACAACAGTGGCATCACTGCCAGAGTTACGTCTCATTGGGCAAAACCCAGAGAACACACAAACACACAACTACACAGTTACAAGACTGCATACACAATGGGTAGCTGAAGTGACATGTCAAGCTAGACTTCATCAAATACAGTTTTCTGATTTGTATATAATTATTATGCTGTTTTATGATATTAATTAAGAGATTATGTAGAATACTTAATACATAGCTAAGTTTGGGGTTAGCATGCTCGCCAATGTTGCATTTTTAAAAAAAAATTAAAAAAATACAGGAAAAACAGTAATATTGTGAAATAAAAATTGTAAAATGAAAATAATTATTTTTTATGTGAATATATTTTAAAATGTAATTTATTCCTTTGATGCAAAGCTGAATTTTCTGCATCATTATTTCAGTCAAAAATGTTAATTATGAAAGTTAAGAAAAATTATGTACAGTTTAAAAACTAAAACTAATCATCTGTGAGTATAGATAACATTTACTTCACATTTGTTTTTTAACATCTCTTATCACCTTGAAATGTTTTAAGAATTCATTTAGTTAGAAGTACTATATTCAGCTTATCATTTAACTTTTAAGGAGTTACATAATTAGTCCTTCAGCAGAGACCCACTGTTTATGCTTTAAATATTGCTGACAAAGTAAATCCTTACCTGTTACAATATCATAGTGGTTTCCAAACAGGAAGAAAAGGCTCTTCATTCAGGGTCTGTAGTAGAATTAAAGCATGATTATGTATTTATTTCTGTAAATGAGACCCCTCACTAGCGTGGGTTCAGTGTGGTTCTAGCTCTTTCCACTGTGATTGACAGCAGCGAGTGTCAACATTGCGCCCCCTACCGACACAAGCACATTACTGCGGCAACTCAAAAGCAGCGCTGCAGTGTCCAAGAATAAAAATAACCCACAGTACTAACACATGACAACTCTGTTAGATTGTTAATATCTGAAGTGCAGATTTCAGGTTGTTTGCACTGCACACAGCAACGTTTTGGCGTTAAACTACAGGCTGGTTGCGCGCAACACGTGGGCGGTTTCAGCCAGCTTTTAAAGCAGGAACGTGACATAATCCATTATTACGAGTTATTATGTATGTAAACATTGCTTATGTAACAATCGACTATAATTTACTGTGACTAACGCAGCCTCAATACTACTACACATTACATTATACGCCTACCTTATTACCACTACTAAGTGTCCTAATGCACATGATCTTATACAGTATTAATAAAGAAAATACGTATACTGTAATCGAATGCATCAAGTAGTTTACATGGTTAAATCAGGACACATAAATGCAATATATAGTTGTTGGTCTCACCTTCATCGTTGGATGAATAAAGAACAAATCCACTCAAGAGGAGTGGCTAAAGATATTTATATAGTACAACTACGGCAACCTGCTGGTCCAGAAAAGGCGGATTTACACACAGCACCGAATTAACGGTTGAATCCCGCTCCCCGAAAAATCTTTCTGAACGTTTCAATATATGAAACATAAAATGTTATATTAGTTATATGTTATATTAGTATTAAAACCTATTTTAAATTACTGACATGCTGTTAACTCTAGTGGCACCAAATTAAAGCTTGCAACCAGACAATTTAAAGGCGGTAACTGCCCCTGAAAAGTCATTTGAAAATGACATTTACGCACATAAGCACATTAAGTAAACATCAGATTTTGAACTTGTGAAACTTTATTGGGTTCACATAACAAGTAATCAATGGAAATTGATTAAAAAGCAATAAATATTTAGCTTGAAACCAGTGGATTTTACATTTTCAAATTAAGCTGGACATCTTTTGTTCTGTATAGAAGCCCATTGCTACCAAAGAATAACTAAAAAAGGTAGCGACTGTTCTGCCTTTTTTCCCCTCACAATTTTGACTCTCACAATTCTGAGTTTTACATACTTCACAATTACAAGAATTCTCAAAAAAAACCAAAAAAAAACTAAAAACCTAAATTGCGAAATTTAAACTCGATTATGAGATAAAGTCGATTTGTGAGATAAAAAGTAGCAATTACTCTTTTTTTCATTAATGTCGGGAAAATCAGAAATCTAAGAAAAATATTTGTATTGAAACTAAGAATTGTAACTTTTTTTCTCAAATTTCTGAGTTTATATCTTGCAATTCTGAGAGAAACAAAAGTCTCATGAGAATTGTGAGATAAAAAGTTGCAATTACCTTTTTTATTCTGTTGCGGAAACAGGTTTCTGTAGCACTAGGATGTTCACATGTTTTAAGTGTTTAGGTGCTGAACTTTAATCAAAATAACACATTAATATGACTGAATTGTTACTTTTTGGACTCATATTTCCACTGAACTTTCTATGTGAGGACAACATCCACATCCACATCCACACAAACTCTGATAGAGATGTTCAAGCTCGTTGACCTGCTTCATACTGAGGCTGAAATCCCCTTGAGAAGCTCCATCTGTCTCCTCTTGTCCTTTGCTCTGTTAATGGTCATTTTAAATAGCCGGCAGTACATCTCCATGGCAACAGGAGTGTCATCGTTGCCGGGCACTGGGTGTGTGATGAGACTGGGGTTACAGTTAGAGTCCACAATCCCCACCGTGGGGATATTCATTTTGGCCGCGTCCCGGATGCCAACGTGCTGCTGGAAGACGTTGTTGAGCGTGGAGAAGAAAACGATGAGGTCCGGCAGCCGGACGCCAGGGCTGTACTGGATGGGGGCGTTGGTGAGCAGGCCTCCCTTCCAGTAGCGCGTGTGAGCGTATTCACCGCTCTCTCGCGCCGTCGTCTCTATCAGGTGACCGAACTGCCGGCGGCGGCTGACGAACAGGATGATGCCGCCGCGGTACGCTACATGAGCCGTGAAGTTCAGCGCCCGCTGCAGGTGTTCTGCTGTCTGCTCCAGATCAATGATGTCTATATCCAGACGAGAACCAAACAGATACGGTTCCATCAGCCTAGACAGAGAAAGAAAGTTCAGATTCTGTGACATTTGTCATGCTTTTTGTATGTATAAGTGTATGTGTGCATGTATATATAAGAAATATTACAAACAATTATATAAATGCAGATTCATGTATGTGTAAGTGTGTGTGTGTGTACGCATATATATGTACTTATATATAATTGAAATATATAAAAAATAAAATTATATAATTGCATAAATTCTATGTAGTTTCTCAATTATACACACACAGTTACAAATAATTTTAAATAAAAATTTGATACAAATCATATAAAAACTGAATGTAATATTCATCATAAGGGACGTTACATTATTATAATTAATATAATAATGATTATAAGATACAACATGTCACACTGAATATTTAATAGCTCACCTAATAATGAAAATTCTGTTATCATTTACTCACCATGTTATGTTCCAAACCCATAAGACTTTGGTTAATCTTTGAAACACAAATTAATTAAAAACTATTTTTAATAAAACCTGAGAGATTTCTGTCCTTCCTTTGAAAGTCCAGGCAGACAAAACTAAAAGGATCCAACAAGGTTATAAAGGTGTCACAATATTAAGAGATCTGATCACTTTATATGATAAACAACAAAATTTGCCTTTTATTTACATCCACTTGATTTTTAAAAAAAAAAAATGCCTTTATAACCTTTTTTGTATTGATCTCTTTAAACAATATCTTTAACTGTTTTTCAAAGATGAGCAAAAGTCTCATGGGTTTGGAAATACATGAGAGTAAGTGAATGATGGCAACATATTAATTTTGGGGTGAACTATCCCTTTAATGTCAATAACCCACCTATGCCGGCAGCCTTTCTTATGTCCAAGATGGACACGGGCTTCAAACAGGTCCTTCATGGTGAAGAGCTCAGACAAGCGGAAATAATCTGGTTGAGTGAGTGGGAAGTTCAGGATCTTCTCTGTAGCAGCTGAACATATAACACAAAAATAAAGAAACAATTATGAGCTTTGAACGAACATTATGTGTTACAACCTCTTTATAAGAGTCAAGTTTTTATATAGTGCTTTAGAAAAAAAAAACATATATCAAGCACATATTTACATTAAAGTCTACATTCCAAATTAAGAGGTATAATTCTATAAGCAAGCTGATTCTTTATGAAACTTCTGTATTAATTAGCTGAACACAGTTAAACAACAAGTGGATATCAAACACTGATTGGTGATAGATTTTGTGTTGGAAAAGATTGAAATTATAACGTAATGTTTCCAAAATAAAGTTTTTATTCGTTATAGTACTGCACTGTTTTATATATGTATTACTAATTTATTCTTAATCAATATTTACATTTATTTTAATGAATTGTTTTAAATATATTTTTAATTTGTTAATTTTTCATTTTTTCTCTCTAAACATTTCACAGGGACACCTGACACTCCCCTGTGGCCCCAAGGTAAAATTCCTATAAACTGACAGAAACTATATCTCTAGGTTGCTGCGTTGTATATATTCTGTACGTATGTGTATTATCACTTCATCATTTCATCTCTGAGAGTCTCACCGGTGTCTGTCGCTGCTGCCGGTGATTTGACTGCGGCTGCTGCGGAGCTGAATGTCTGTCCGTGACATGAGAACACAGCAGAAACCAACCGAGGGCTCCGGAGAACCTGCCTTACTGAAACCGATCATATTAAATTAATTCATTAAATGATACTTACATTTTTTTAAATCTACAGTCTGTTGCAAAACTGCTCCGAAAGTCACTATATAAACTCGATGGTCACGTAATTTCACACGTAATGTTTTGTCATTGTAAATCACAAGCAAGACGTTATATTATATGTTGCTAACTGTTACTATAATATGGTTTACATAATAAAATCTACTTTAGGTGCATTAACATTAAATAAAAACACGTTTTATTTCACCTCCAGTTAAGACGCCCGCTGCCATGTTTCCGTTCGAGCTCCGCCCACTGAGCGTAAGGAGGAGTGCAGGATTGTGGGTAATGGTGTTCCAGGCAGTGCTTTGGACTGATAAAACCGTTGCATTGCACACCACACAAACTACAAATACCACAATGGCAAAGTAATTTGAAACGAATAAAAACTTTATTGAAGGAACCGGTCGGTGTCAATTTCACTACAATGAACAATTAAAATAGAGGGAATAAAGAACGCTTTATAAAATTAATAACTAAAACAGAGAAACAAGTAAAAACAAAGATAAAACAATAACTACATATTCTTAAATAATAAATATACTTCGTGTATTCCCCTGAACACGTGAACCTCGTTATATTTTCCAGTGGCTTCTGTTTACCTGTAATGAAACGAAACATCATGGACAAGTTCCACTAATGCTTAATAACCATAAAGCATCTAAATTAATGATGTCAAACGATTAATCGCATTCAAAATAAAAGTTTTTGTTTACATAATATAGGCTATACGTGTATACTGTGTATATTTATTATGTATATATATAAATACAAACACAATGTATATATTTAATAAAAATATTTTATGATTATATATTAAATATATTTATATATAATACAAAATATATACTGTATGTGTATTTATATATACATAAATATACACAGTGCGCATATATATATTATGTAAACAAAAACGTTTATTTTGGATGTGATTAGTCGTTTAACAGCACTAATTTAAAAACTATTTTTTTTTATTAAGATCTATAAACTGAGCTGTTGTTTTATACATTTTTTGCAGAATGCAGAATGCATCATGTCCTGTGTTACTTGTGCAAGTGTATTTACCTGGTCAAATTGACCACAAACTGGAGCCTTCGTTTAACTGTTTTGCTTTCCTATAAAACACACACACACACACACACACACACACACAGACTTACTGGCACACAATCAAAAACTCAACCACCAGGTATAGACCATTTATTCGCTCACATGTACTAGGTGTATCAAATCTGTGTTACATAAGTGTGTGTGCGCAAGTAAATGCATGAATTTTTAATAGTCTTTTTATGTACCTCTAGCTGCTTTTGAATATGAAGGCGCCTGGTTTGGAATTTCAGACTCCTCTCCTCCGTGTTCAGGGCAATATATGGACTTAACAACAACCCTGGATCTATAGAGGTGGACAAAGACCTGGAGCAAACAAAAGAAACAGATTTACACATTCATACACACAGTCAGTCTCTGCATCTGTGAACTGCAAAGACCAATAACCAGCCTGATTGCTGATATTATAAACACAAATTATATACATTTGGCAGACATCTAAAACAATGCATACTGGTTTTTTTTTTATTAGGATGTGTTCAATGGGAATTTAGCGTTACAGGTTTAAAGCAACAAATCTTTAATTTTACATGCTTTAACTAGAATCAAACATCAAAATTCACAATAGAAACATGCAATTAAAAAAAAAAACTTAACTGGATAATAGAAAGAAACAGAAATCCACTGACTGTTATACTGTATATACATACATATACATGATATATATGTATATATGTATATACCATATATCATGCATCAGCAAATTCAACCAACACAGTTTAATTAATCACTAACACAGACACCACTTGTGTGGACACAACAATGTAATATACAATGACAAATTCTGAAATAATTTATGTATCACATTACAGAGTAAAGATATCCTCTAATCTTCTCTTGATGAAAAATCGACAGGCCATTCTTTTTTGCATCCTGATGAGTGTTTAATTACTCTAGAGTAAAAACATGAACATTCATAAGGACAGAACTATAAAAAAAATATATATATATTTTGAATATTTGTCAGTTACATGTGATGCAAGGAAACACAGACTGGCATTAGCTTCAATTTAGACATCTGTGAGAAAGGAAGCTACATTATATTAAGATACAACACAGAGGAAGCTGTGCAAGATACTGATTAGGAATATGTACAGGCATTCACACATTCATGCATGTTTACACACACACACACACACACACACACACACACAGTGTAAGAACCACACAGCCTTGTGTGTCAAAGTCAATTTTTATTATACATTTTCAGAGATACAGTTTGTGTTTTGTTTCTCTGTGCAGAGCAGGGGACCAAAAAAATCCTTTTTTTTTAGTTTTTTGCAAAATATTTATGAAAACTGGCAATGCCCAGCATAGTCAGCAATTAGTCTTTACTTTCTTCTCTTCTATAAACAAAAATAAATAACATTCTTTTCACATAGGAAACACCTACATATAATAAGCAACAGAAACAGGAACTAAGAAACAGGTGCAGAGAGGGATGAGAGAGAGAGAGCAGTGTGACTTGACAAAACTGATTTGATGTATGCAAATATGTGCAAAAAGAGAAAGATGACTAAATTTTGAGACACTGAGAGAGAGTTTCCTCTCTGAAGTCTGATATAAATCTTTGAATGTCGTCCAGTGCCAGTGGTAAAAAAAATAACTTGGTTATGACAAATATGAAGAATTCCCAACTAAGTACATAAAACAAAATGTGTTAAAAGGGAGCATCGTGGAAAAAAAAAATGCTTGTAGAGGGGAAGTTAGTAATTTGAAGATTTAAAAAAAAGCGTAAAGGTTACGATAATTGCTACTGCCGTTTTTCTGTAAAATTTTAATACAGAGTAAATGGCTGTTTTTCATACACATTCTATATACATATGTAAACTTAAAGGGTCTCATTTATGAAACAAGCACAATGAATTTCTTGATAAATTGTTCATCAAACTGTTCTTGCGTAGACTGTCACTGAATTGAATGGAACAATTTATTCAAAAAGGGCTTTGGGAAATATTTTAATGGAAATTCATTCTGTTTGTGTTTCACAAATGAGGCCCATATTAGTCATTCAATGAGGACATTTTCTTCATTTAGAAACCTCAGGGACTATTTTAACGTTTCTGAAAGTTGACTCAGACTATCCTCTCGGAGGTCAAGGGTCTGAATGATGATGTTGAACCATTGTGGACTAGTAACAAATGAATATGCACTGATGCAAACAAAAGCGTTTCATTTTCTTGGCATTTACATTCTACAGTCCTTCATACAGTTTAGTACTTAAAGATGCAATTTGAGTTTAACTTGTAGAATTTTATGCAGAAAAAAAAAAAAAACGATTTCCTTATGGATAGGGTAAATATTTAAACGTGGGAACTATTTAACATGTAAACTCACCAATGATATGGTCATCTTTTCATAAACCTTCGTTTTTTAATTGCGATTACTTTTCGTAGCCTCAAATAAGAATTTCTCAAAAAGCAAAATTTGTAAAGCAGGATTCATTCAGAAATGCTGCAGCTGCTGCAGAGAAAATACAACACAAAAACAATAAAAAACAAAGTTTAATCTCTCTTCATGACATCATGTCTGCTTTTAAATATATTTATAAATGTACAAACATACAAAAAAAGGATGTGGTACACTCAAAGAGTCCTACGTGACGTCCCATGGAACCTAAATCATACAGTACAAAAAGTCAGAAACATTGAAATGCAAGATGAGACGCCGCAGTCCGTCAGGCTAATGCTAAAATAAAACAAATAATGCTTAAAGCCGAAGGAAAATTTCGGCTGTATGGTTGGGAATCTTGCAAAATACTTTCGAATCACAGATTTGGATCCATAAATCCACCCGAACCAACTCTTTCTAATTAAAGATGCCAACAATTTTTTGAAGAAGTCTTTCGTATCTTAGATGGAAGAGGAGCATGGATATGTACTAGGATTTGGCGACCACATTCCCTCAACTGATATGTGTGTGTGTGTTTGGAGAGAGGACAGGTAGGTACTCACTGATTATGGGGCTGCGTCTTCCTGTCTTTTGTCTTCTGATCTTTCCTTTCCTCATCTGACTCTACATCTGTCTCATCAACACATTTCTCTTCCTCATCTTCCTGCTCTTTCTCTTCCTTGCTAATACTTCCTCCCTCCCTTTGTCTTTCGTCTAAACTTGCAGTGGACTCAGTCGGCTCAATCTGGCTGACCTGCAGGTGGTTTGTCTTTGCTAAGGCCGTTGGGTCCCGTTGTACCTGGATTACGCTGCTGCCCTGGTGGGGCTGGCACAGGTGCGAGGTGGCGGGGGATAAGTGTGGTCTATCGGAGAGGTGTCGGTCCCTTTTCAGGCGGTTATGCACGTAAAGTCCCTCTGTCCTGCCCCCAGGGGGCGCCGAGGTCGGGAAGTCACCAGCGGTGACAGCAGAGGAACTAATTTGAGGTTTTGAGATAGGTGAGGGACAGAGAGAACTAATGACATCCTTCAAAGGTATCCTTGTGGCTGACGGTACCCTCTGGCGGCTGTTGACGGCAAGATCGTTACCGTCTGCCGAGGAAAGTTCCTTGACGTCACTCATACTGCTGTTAACGGGTCTCATCAGGAATAGGTTCTGGTGTTGATGACCTGATGATCGGGGCATCTCAGAGGGCATAGTGAAGGAGTTGGCTTTGATGGCATGACTTGTTGGAGTGTCCTTTCCTATCTGGGAGCTGCCGTTCTTTGGATCTCTTGGGGTCGAGATCTCAAATTTTTGACTTTCGGTCCTCCTAAAACCCATAATGCAAGAGCTGCCAGGTGTCAGGACTGGTCCCTTGTTGAGTTCTGCAGGTGCATCCGTGGATCTTGCAGGTGTGCCTATGGATTCCGCTTGCGTTTCACTTTTGAAGAGTCTACCAGAAGTTGATGCTGAAGCAGAAACTGGAGTTTCGATTAGAATCTTTTGAAGTTCTGGTTTAATGTCACACTTTGCTGGTGAGGTCAAGGAGTCTACGGCGTCTTCCTCCTGTTTGGTGTTTGCGGCGAGAGGTGTAGACTCCTTGGCTCTTTCAGCTAGAAATCTCCTGATCTCCTGCTCAATGCTATCATCGCTGTCCACAGAACTGTCGTCATCTTCTGCTTGCAGACTGGAAGACGGTGTGTCCACATCCGCATCTTGAGTCTTAGGAATCCCACCATTCCCAGTCACCTTGTCGACTTGTGCAGGGCTTTCAGATTGTTTGATGTTCTGGACTTCTGATTTGCCTTTAACTGCTTTGCTTTTATGACCCTTGTCATTTTTAGTCTGAACATTCAGTGTTTCTTTGCCACTTTTCAAGATGCCAGGCTTAACAAGATTGGAAGGTGGGATACTCTTTAGGTCTGCAAAAGGTTTCTGTTTTTTCATAGCATCCAAAGATGAAGCCTCGGAAGGTCTGGCGCTTCTTCTCGCCTTCATTTCCCTTACCTTCTTTTTGACTTTTTTCTTTGTCTTAAGCAAGTCTTTAATTGCGGCATCTAGATCCTCATCACTGTCCAGGGAGCTGCTTTTGTCACTGCTGTCATTTCTCTCTGAGCCAATCGCAGTCTTTGGACTGGACATACTGTAAGTGGAACCTTTGTCTTTCAGTACACTACTATCTGTACCCTTGCGATGTGGGGAGTTCTGCTTCGGTTTGCTGATTTTCATGGTGGTTGGGCTACTTGAATGGGATGTCACAGTGGGAGTGGCTGAAAGCTCTGGTCTGGTGGAGTCACTATGATTCAGAGGTGTCCCTGGAGGCTCCTCTTTAATATTCAAAACCAAGTCACCATCTCTAGAAAGTTTGCTTTGTTCTTCTTTGAACTTGCGTTTTTTTGACAGGGAGAGCCTCACTGATTTATTCGGCTGGGTTTCCTTCATCTTCTTCTTTGGCTCTTTGCTTGCGGTGGGCTCTTCTGAAGCTGGTGGAGGTGCACCTGTCGTTGTCGGAAGCTCTTTGTTCATCTTTGCTTTATGCTCCAAAAATTTCCTTATCTCTTGTTCAATCCCGTCCTCACTGTCAACAGAGCTTTCATCACTTTTATCTGCAGATGGTGCAACAGTGGGGAATGTTGGCATCTGAAGCAAATTTCTGTTAGCAATGCTTAAGCTGGACTCAAACACTTCGGGCATGACGGTTTTGGAGATGTCTAGAATGGCTTCAGCACACATCAGCTCAGCAGTGTTGACCTTCAGGCTGGAATGGATCTGATGTTCAGTGTGGGTTTGTTTTGAGTTTGAAGGGGGTGGTGCACACCCTTTGACTTTAGAGCCCTGGGATGTACACTTGTTCAAAAAGTGGCTTACACCCAGTGGTGTCGGGAGATTAGACTTCTTGGTTGTCAACTTCTTCTTGCTCTTCTTGGACAGTGCTTTGAGTGGCTGAGTGCTCATGCATTCAGGAGAAACGACAGCTGATTTGCTACACTGCACGGGCACAAGTTGGGCAGGTTTGAGAGGACTTTTCTTTTCCTTCTGCTTGTGTTTTTCTTCCTGGAAGCGGCGGATGGCTTCCTCAATGCCTTCATCGCTGCTCGATTCAGAGTCCTCCTTTTGTCGTGAAGATCTCAGGGCATCTTTTTCACCTTCCTGTTTTTCTTTTTTCTCTTGCTGGAATCTCTGAATCTCCTCTTCAATTCCATCATCGCTGCTTGAATCGAGCCATTCCTCTTCCTCTTTAATGACGAGACGAGGTGGAGATCTGTCCATCTCTGAAGACGAGGAAGATCCTTTCTTAGCTCTGGGTGGAGGAAGACTTTTTACAGGCAAAATTTTACTTGTGTCTGCTTTCTTAAAGGGATTTTCTTTGCTTAGCTGCTTCTTCTTGACTTTCTTCTTTAGGGGCAGCGTCCCACTCAAGGCTCTTTGTATATGATTGCTAGCAGTTAGCACCTTACCACTACTGGAATGTGTGTGTTGTTTAGCAGCATCTGGGACAGTTGGTTCCCTACGCTGAAGCTTGGGCGCTGGGGGCGGACTTGGCATGGGATCCCCTTTGCGCTTGTGGTCCACCTTCTCCTTCAGATACTCCTGAATGGCCTCCTCAATGCCTCTATCCACAGAATCGTCACTGTCCAAATCCTCGCCAGTATCAGATCTGGCGGTCTGTGGCTTAGTGTCTGCCCCTGTTCGCCGGGATCTCGCAGAAGTGTCCATGAGTCGCATTTGACCCTTGTAGCCAGCCTCATGGCTGGAATGAGCAGCCTTTTCGGTCTGCATGTTTTCGCTCATGTCCGAAGACTGGGTGCTGTGAAGGCTCTCTATAATCATCTGGATCTTCTGTGGGATCGGGGTGCCGCTAACAGAGGCAAGTTCGCTGTCGGAGGCACTGTCATTGAAAAAGAGAGGCAGGCTGCAGCTCTTATTGGACCTCCATTCCGAATGAATAGCCACCACCGGAGGAACTGTCTTCAGGAACATTCTAGAAGGTCGGAATGGAAGGGATGTAGGTGCATGGGGAAGCTCCACCGATGATCTTTTTTACATTCTAAAATGGAAAAAACAGAATTTGTAATTTTAACAATATTAATAACATTTAATTCTAAAACAATGCATGACAACACAAACAGTGTTTAGCAGAGTGATTAGAACATCGTGTAAAATAAGGATACATTTTTTTAAAAACATTAATGGTAGGTGGGACCAAGGAGAGTTGAAATTTGTCATTTTAACAAATTATCTACAGGGATGAAATACAACAACTAAAAAAAACAACAACACCATTCACATCACTAAAGGATTATAATTTGAATCAGATTATAAATATTAACTGATTCTATTCTATAAATACTAACTGATTTCATATGACATGCATATTTAATCTAAAATGTATATTAAAAGAAAGAACTAGAACAATTGCTGTTCAGACAGGGAGGGTTGTAACAACCTTGTAATAGTGTAATAGAAAGCTCACATTTAACAATTAGTTAGCACATATTTTTGAGACAAATTATTTCAAAGACTGATTGTAAAAAAATCAGTGTTACTGACATTAAAGCAAACAGATGTTACAACATTCCCCAGTCTCCCCTATTACAGGCAGCGCTGTCACAAAAATGTACAGAGCCTGGTATACAAATTATGGTTGGGCTCCCCAACCTCCAGGGCAAATGAGCAGGCCCACAACTCAAATATGGGTCACGGCTGGGTCAAAGACAGCAGAAAAAAACAATGCTAAATGCAACAACAACAAAAAAAAAATGCAGCTAACCACATAATCCTGTACTTTTTACATTTTTTATTCAAACTAATTAATATTTCACTTGGTGGTGTGGCTAATACTAATACAATATTTAGCCAAGTGTATTGAAATTATATAACATCTAAAAGAGTCTGATAATGAACATTTGTAGGGGATATTCATCTTTATTAGCTATTTATAGACAATATAGGCCTATTAAACATTTTCTATCATTTTAAGTTTAAGATTTGTAAGATTTAACACCAGAACAGGTGTTTCAGTGGCATGAGATACAACCCTGCCAATATTTGTTTATGAACATAGAAATAGCAAACCAAACTGTAGTTTTTTTTTTGACAATCTATTATTCACGAACAAACAGAGATGTTCGAATCCCAAATTAATCGCCCTTATGAGCCGCTTCTTTTTAGTAAATCAAGAACAAACAACACGAGCAGTGTAGTCCGATTCCGGAACGAATGACTCTTATGACTCGGTTCGAATTACTGAATCAACAACATTGTGACGCAGTGGTACGAGCTTTGAACGAATGACTCTTATGGACTGATTCTTTTAGTGAATCACTTGTGATTCGGAGCCTTTGCTGAACGAATCTGACTCGCTGAACTGTAAATTATTACTTTCTTTACTTCTAATTAGCCAAGAACTGCCAGTGTGTTATGTTGTAGTTAAGGCTTAGTGTAGATACGGTCTACTTTGTCTATATGACAAAAAAATTGAGTTTTGATTCAGTGGCGTTTTATATAAATGAATAAATTAAATGATAGGCTGTGTGTATTTTAACATTTAGTCATATTTATCTTATATAGCTACAGTTAGAATTAATTATTGGAATGAATTACATCAGAAAAATCCGTGTGAATATTTATTTGTGCTTTGTTACGTTTGCTGAAAGATAACATCACATGAGGAAAATGAATTATGAACAAGAATTACATTCATTTAAAATACTATATTCGTTCAAAGTACTAAAAGAATCATTAACGGAAACGTTAACGAATCAGAATCGTTAAGAGGAATCAGAATGGCTATATTCACATCGATTCCTATTGCTAATTTTAAGGGTGCATAGGCTACATGCATCGATACCCGAGCGGTGCCGTATCCGAGGCCCCCTTCGCAGCCTTCAACCGCTTCATCTCCTCAGACAATAAACTCCCGTAAGTTATGACCAAATAACTCCCTCAGCTATGATGCCACAATGAAACTCCCGCCGAACGGATACACTGTATCTCCTTTTCACTTCACTGCGAGAAACTTGTAGTGTTTTTGTGCTTTTGCAAGCCGCCGTCAGAGCTCCGTCTCACCGGCGCACCGGGCTGTCCCTGCGCGCAGCTCGCGGCTCTGCCTACACTCTAAAGCGGGGAGCGGAGCTAAGAGACACCGTAGAGGAACCAGCGTCTTCCGCCTGCCGGCCACGGTGTCTCTGGCCGTGTTTACACTCGTTCAGTGTCAAAAGCGGGTATGTTAGGTGGAAGTTCGGAAGTCGTGCGTTTACATGTTACATTTAATGAACCAGCCCTTTAAAATGTAGCAAAGAAAGGGAAGGAGGAAAGCTAAAGTTCGCCTTGAGATGTAAGCGCGAGACGCTCAAGGGGCCTCTTCACTTCTCGCCGGTTCATTTTGCAAAACCCTCTTTGTATTGTGTGTCTCTAGCGAAAAACATCACAGAAGTAACAGCCCGCTGCATGCAAGCGACAGATAACGAGATGATGCTCACCTTGTGACTGATGAACAGCTGGTGCGTTTATCTTCCAGTGTTACAGATCCAGCTTTTGTAATTCTTAACACATTTTTTGGAGTGTCCACATACGGGAGCGGGCGCGCGCAGCCGTCTCGTGCACCGTTTGTGCCTTCCGACTTACCTTCAGAAATCACTTAAAGACACAGTACCGCAGAGCGGACTGGAATTGTGCTGTGAAATTAATGTAATCAGATGGGTATTGTGATTACATATGCATTTCTTTCCAAAACGCTGCTGTTGTTGTTTTTTTTAAGTTGGGTTTGATTGAATGGTGAAGAAAGAAAAAAGCCAACAAGTGTCCAGCATACATGTGAAAAGCGTTTTACATCAAGTTGTTGAGAGAATGTCCACAGTTTGCAGATCTGGAATCTATGGAAGTCCGTTTTCACTATACGACATAAAATAAAACAGGAAATTGTGACTTTAACTCACAATTCAGACTTTCTCCTAATAATGAGATATAAATTCAGAATTGCAAGATATAAACTGGCTATTGCCAGAAAAAAAGTCAGAAATATGAGATTAAAAAAACTAGCATTTTTTGGTTGAAGCAAAAAACATAAGATATGAACTTGGAATTGCTTGAAAAAAAAAAATTGTGAGATAAAAATTTGCATGTACTTGTTATTATATTATTATTTGCTTTAGCAAATTGTTATTTTTATATTCCGTGGCAAAAAAAAAAAAAAAAAAAAAAAGGATAAGGAGATGTAAACATAGAATTCTGAGAAAACAATTAAGAACTAATGTAAACTCATAAATTGTGAGATATAAACAGGCTATTACTGGGAAGAAGTTTGAATTTTTGAGATAAAAGTTGTTTTTTTTTGTTGTTTTTTTATTCCATGGTGAAAAAAAAAAATCACACAGAATTGTGAGCTGTAAACTCAGAATTCAGAGGAAAACATCAGAATTTTGAAATATAAACTAAGAATTGTGAGAAAAAATAATAAAAGTTTATATCTTGCAATTCTGATCTTTTTTTTCCTCAGTTTATAAATCTAGAAAAAGTAGCTCAAATGTTAATGCTTTTTACTGCATTGTTTAAAGACTGTAGTATAAAAACAAAAAAAAAGTAATTAAAAAATAGGTGTTCAAACTTATATATTTAATTTAATATAACATCATATCATTTGACAGTAGTTACTGGAAACCTATTAAATTGCAGGCACCATGTGAAGATGGTGGGCAGAAAAGGGCACCATGCAT
>SCHK01014207.1:0-13088 GCA_004124795.1 Poropuntius huangchuchieni
AACACAGTACACATACATATATTATGTAAACAAAACCTTTACTTTGGATGAATCCATGTTTTATCATTTATTTGCAACACTGTGTTGCCATATTGTGTAAATTGTAACCGAATAAACTATAATATAAAATATAAACATGCATACTCAGCAGCACACACATTGTGAAGAATCCTTTAGCACAATTCTCAGAAGTATTAGCACTGTTGGTATAATAACATCAGGGCATTGCAGTCAAATCTGCCCACAGGGGAATGTCTGTGGCAAGAGATTCCAGTTTAATTACTCAACTTGTTTTTATAGTACCATTTGCATCAGTGTGTAGAGATTCAGCATTATTTGAACATGCTATCGAAGTCAGTGTATTTATTTTTTCCAAGAAATTGCATTCAAAATGACAAATAAACAAACAAACTCAACTTTAAGAGATATTATTTAAAATAAAAATCGTCTTAAAGACAGATTTTAGGTCATACTGAACTCACTACTATTCAAATCACAGGCCTCCACAGGTCATCCAAAACCCACAAATATGCAGCTTGATCTAATAGCTCAACATTTGTTGGCCCACGGACTCACAAATAGCACCTTTTAATCATGTCTGCTGGAGGCCGTTTACAGGAAGATGTGAGGTTAACAGTAATCAACTTTTACGACAGCCTGATTCCGGGACTCAAGTGCTATGTTTTGCAATCACAGATTTTGGCACTGAGTTTCATGCACTCTCAATAAAAGACAAAGAGCTGGCGTCTAACTGTTTTTTAAACAGCCATATACTTCTAGTCAAGTCCTGACCCATCATAAACCGTAAAACCAGAGTTTGATCAGCATGGGAGGGCAGCATCTTAAGAAAAAGCAATTAAACAGGCATCTAATACCAAAGGCACTATGGCTGGTAGCCCGCCAGTACTGCTAAATCTTGGCCCAAATACCATTCCTATTCCTCTGTTGTCTTTGCCTGGCTGAGATTCGGGCCAAAATCACTACGGAAACGGAAGTACTGGCCATATTAGGAGAGAAATCTATTGGAGGTAACATTACTCAAACATGAACAATATCTTAATAAACTGGTTTATTCAGAATTCATTCAAAATTCCTAAGACTCATTAAAGGATGTGTATTACCAAAATCTATCCTATATGATTTGCCAAATATAAACTATTTGTGGACCACAAAGCTAGTCTTAAGAGTACATTTTTTGAACTTGAGATTTATACATCATCTGAAAGCTGAATAAAAGGCTTTTCGTTGATGCATGTTTTGTTTTTGTTTTTTGGCCGAGAGACAACTATTTGAAAATCTGAAATCTGAGGGTGCAAAAAAAAAAAAAAAAAATTTGAGAAAATCGCCTTTTAAAGTTGTCCAAATGAAGTCCTTAGCAAAGCACCTTACTAATAAAAATTAAGTTGTGATATATTTATGGTAGTAAATAAAACAAAATATCTTCATGGAACATGATCTTTACTTAATATCCTAATGATTTTGGCATTAAAGAAAAATTTATAATTTTGACCCATATAATGTATTGTACTGTATTGCTATTTGTATAGCTATTCCTACAAATATACCCATGCAACTTATGACTGAATTGTGGTTCGGGGTGACTTTTTACTTGATGTACATTTTGTTTTTAATTTTAATAAGAATAATATTTGTTCCTATTATTATTATTATTATTATTAATATACAAAAAAATAAAGTTCACTTCAGACAAAAAAAAGAAAAGTAAATTTCTCAAATAAAATTCTACGAAACGTATTTTCATCACAAGAAAAAAATATCTTGCTTCTGTAAATCAAATTGTTACTTTAAAAGACTTTTAATTTCCGCCTATTTCTGTCATAATCTCAACTTTTTATCTCATAGTTTTGACCTTTTACATTATAATTAGGACTCATATTGACTTTTTGTCACAATTTCAACATTATATTTCATTATATTTCATATTTAAATCTCTTGGCAATGCATTGAATAATTAAGTGCATTTGTTAAAAAAAAAACCTCAGTTTCAGAGGAAAAGCAAGTTATTATATTTTGACTACACATCACTAGTGAATTAAAATAAATGACAATTAAACCATACACGTTATGAATGCAATTTGATTTCATGGTGATTTATGAAAGAACCCAGTTAATATCAGAGTGACAGCCATATTATGTTGGAAAAAGCTTCAAATGTTTCTGGAATAATCCATAATGATTTTTATACAAAAAAAGCAATTATAATAATAACAACAACAACTGATTAATCCTCTTTTCTCAGAGTTTGCATAACCTAGATATAACTAGAGAGGGTGTATAATTGGTCAACAAGGGCACAAAGCACACTAGAGTGGTCACTGGCACACTACCAAGACCGACAGCTTGTGTTTCCCCACACTTCCACATGCACGCTCAGCATCAAGGGACAAGCCCGAGCATGAGGATTACATGAGTCATCAGCCCTGCTCCCACACAGGCACCCAGGCAGCATTACGCACTAAACTAGCCAGAACCGGATAAAGCACCACCCCTTCCCTATCTGCCCGCGCCTTGCCCTCAGTTTCTGTTTCCCTATCTCTTTCATTCTTTCAACCACTTTTTTCATTGAGCGTGATATCTTGAAGTCAGATGACAGCCGGACCCCATGTGTCCTCACCGTTCGAGCTGAGTTAGCACCGTGAGCCATAGCTTTAGGTCACAGTGTCAGGCACAGACAACTCTCTCCGTCTCCCTGGGTGGTTTCAGTGTCCTGTTCCACAAAGCCCCTCACTTGCTTAAATATCTCACACCACGAGCCGCTTGCTCTGTACTGACCGTTCCGATCGCCTTTCTGATTACTCTGGATCACCAAGTGGTCATAGGTGGATATGTGCTTTAGGACAACAATGTTGACATAGTGCAATATATCTTTATTACATCACCCTGTCCTGGAGCAAATTGTTCATACTCACAAATGACAAAAAAACTCACAGAAGTATTCTGGGTTAAGCTCCATTTACAGCATCTGTGACATCATTGTCAATTACAACAGAAAATGATTTCAACAGTCAGTGTGTTACAATGTGTGTGTAGGACAGTCATTAAAAAAAGAATAAACTAGGCATACCTAAAGCTGATCATTATTTCCATGTTATGGCCTATAACCTATAAAACCATACTAGGAAAACAAATTAAAGAATAATAACATCGAAATATCGAAAAATTACTGATATGGTACCAACATATTTTGCATTCCTAAGATAAGGTTTAAAAACATTATTATAATACAAAAATTATGACATTTATACATATCATTAACTATCAGAGTTTTTAATGTTTTTGAAAGACGTCTCCTTTGTTTAACAAGGCTGCATTGTATTGATCAAAAATATAGTAAAAATACTAATATTGAAAAATATTACAACTTTAAATGCTTCTATTTTAAAATATGTTTATTATTATCAATGTTAAAAACAGGTATGCTGTTTAATATATTTGTGGACAGCTTTGATTGATTTTTAGAATTCTTTGACAAGAATGTTCTCAGCATAGAAAGTTCAAAAGAACAGTATTTATTTGAAATATAAATCTTTATACATTTTACATTATCTTTACAGTCATTTTTGATCAAATTAAAACGCCCTTTGCTGAACAAAAGTATTAATTTCTTTAAAAATAAATAAATTCTGACCACCATATCCAATAAATGGAACTGTATATCATTTTGTTGAAAACTTTTTTATTATTATATTTATTGTAGCTTTTTTATTATTTATAAATAGTGGGATGGGTAGAGTTATTTCATAATTATTATTAAAAAAAAAATTAAAAAAAAAAACTTTTGCGATGCTACTGTTTCTTATCACTGCTTTAGAGACTCATTGTGTTGTAAACACTACCAGGAGTGTTTACACTGTATATGATTACCAAAGAGCGTCGCCATAGTATCTGGTCTCCGTGAGCCACTGTCCCCATGACAGCATAAAAGTGGGACAGCGGAAGCATTGCCTAAATACAACTTGAGTTTGAAAATAGTTTGGCAGACTCTTAAACAATCATTCATAATATGTGCTCTTAAATTACAAACGGGAAACTCATAGAAATGTAATAGTTTGTCTCAGTCACAAACATAAGCAGAGCATACTTTGAAAGCAAACTGCGTCATAGCGCTGCCACACTGACAAACATTCTCCAAATGATCCCCTTTAGCGATGAGTAAACCGTGACTCCTGTAGCCACGTTAGCTAAAGTGAGATTAGCACTAGCCTATCGCTGAGGACCTAGTCGTCTGTGTCCACATACTGTTGTCCAAACAGGAAATCATTTGCATGGGCAAAGAATTTCTTTTCAAACCTTGTGGTAAAGTTTACCGGACCTATTTTTGTCTGCTTATGAGAACCAACAAGTGGCAGATGCACTGAGCTAATACGGTGTTTCCCAAGATTGTAATTTCTGTGTGTATACAAGTGTGGGATCTTGCTTATTTTAGATGGAAATTGTTGTTCTGTTGATTCTTTAATGACTAAAACTGAAACTAAAATGTATAAAAGCTAGTAAAAGAAGAGTTTTAACTAAAATAAAACTGAAAAAGAAAAACTATAATAGACTAGCATTAGCATTCTTCAGTGGCTCAAGGCTAATTTCCCAAAGCCTGTCAATCTGTCTCACTCTCTGTCTGCCTCTCTCCAGTGACCTGACCATGACGGGCGAGATCTCTTTGGAGGACAGCCAAAAAAGAAAGAGAAAGAAGAGTCTGGAGCCCACATGCCGGCATGTTATTGTTCATCCTGGCCGGGGAACAAGGTCGAGGAAGGCTGCAATTCCCTGCCTGCCAAAAGGTTTTGACCAACAACCCACACCCCATCAGCCATTTCCTATGTTACTTAATTATAACAGGCCCATGCCAAGACACTAGTTTGGACAAACAGACAATAGGGCCAATCAAATGGTTGTGCATCACCTAAGCTCTTTGTTTTAATGCTCATTACAGACCTGTAAAGGCTCAAAAGCTGGCAGAGGTGATTTACATGTAATCAGTTAAATATTTAATAATAAGTCTATAGAAAGTAATTATACAATAGATCCTTGATTTTATACAAGTGTCATTAAGTGTCATGAATTGCCTTTGTTTTTACTTTGTACTGTTCTCTAAGGTCCACTTATAATGTAATCAAGATTTTTTACCTCATAATACATCATAATTTAGAAGTAATAATCTATTTTCTGTCCTGTTTTTGACTCCCTCATCAGAAAGCTCTGTTTGAATAGACATGGCTGTAAGTAAACGCCCACTGCTGTGATTGGCTAATAGTTGTGTATGACTGACAGCCAATATCCTTCATAGATGGCCGCTGCTATGATTTAGGTTAAATGCGGAAATTTTGCCTTGTTTGTAAACGAATCTGTGGTAAAAAATGAAGTAAACAAAGGATTGAGTGGAACTTCATTAAAAATAAAGTTCAAATGAAGTTTATCATTTGTTTTCTGCAAGACCTGCGTTTTTTTTTACACTGCATGTGTAAATCGGTGGGCGGGGCTAAACAGACAGTGATGTAGAAGCAGGCATTGATCTTCTGTGGAGGTGGGGTTTAGCCACACTATTACATCATGAAGTGGCACATTCCACAACCTGTTGTTAACTGCAAAAGGCAGATTTCTTACTGGTAGATAAGATATGCAGATACATAAGATATGCACAGAAATCCGAGCATCTTTTCTAGATAGAATTTAGTTAGAGAGAAAACAGCACTTAAATCATACAGGATACAGAAACTGGAACTTCAATATCATCTATATAATCTCTTAAAGAAGCAGCGCAGACGCACCCAAAAATGTATGACACATATATGAGTTTAGAGGCCCTTAAGTTTCACTCAACCCAAAAAAAGAGAATAGAAAATTGAACTGTAATTAACTCCTATTCTCTCCACTGTACTATTGTTACATCCAATCTTTCTTTTCTGCTCAGTGCCCTGCTCAAATTAGCTTCAGAAATCATGGTTTAATTGGGTTTAATATGGGCGCCTGAAGCAGACTCTGTGCAGTGAGGGGAAAACAAGGCCTGGTAAGCATGTCAGCAGCTTTAAAACAGGAACACCAAGAAAGGAATCAGTCTTGCGGATGATTTAACTCACCAGAAAAGCCTTGGATATTCATCAGAAGCACAGAAAATGGGAAAGAAGGTCACTGAGGTAATATCAGCAGTACAATGTAAGAAATACACACAACAAAGTAATTCAATTAGAGGTTGCAAACTTAATTAAGCCAAAATCTACAAACAAAGCACAACCTACTGCACACAAACTACAGGTATAAAAGAGTCTTATCTGTCAGTCAAGCCATTTGGTAGTGAAAAAGGCACTATTTTGCTTTGCTGTTCTTCTGTTTCATATATGCAAACAATCTTGCCTGTGTACAGCGTGCCACATTTGAATGCCATCTCATTTTCCTCTCAGACAGGAGCAGAATAATACAGTGAACATGGACTGCATTATATATTAAAATATGACCATCGTTCCAAAATGAGAAATACATGGTCAGCCATGTCATATTAAGCAAACAATAATAACACTTTCCCCACATATACACATAAACAGTGAATGAGACATTTGGACTGCATTAAGAATAAAACAAGCCGCAGACATCATATTAATAAGTTTAAAAGCAATTACATCATCCAAAAGCTGACATCTGCGAGATGAGATCTCTGTCACTTAATCTCTATAAAACTTAAAAGGCAGAAGACAAATCACATAAAAAGTCTGCCAGTCTCTTTTTCTATTTATATACAGTAAGTTCTTTCATCAGTGACTATGGAGGGTGATGCAGAAGGACAAAAACAGACCAAGAAATGAAACACAAATGTTTCCACTGGAGAATTGAGAAGTGAATTTCATAGGTTTCTCATTATATAAGAGAATTATTTTATACATTGAAAAAGCATCTACAGTTTTGCATAAACTTCATCCACTTAGTGGTCATAGAAAGCCCTCTTGTGGTCGCAACGGTTTCTGTTTTTCGGATTTAGCAACAAAGCACGTTATTCCCAGGCACCCTTAAAAAATTAGTTATGTAAACACTTATGAAAAAAAGCATAATTATTGAAAGGGAGGTAACATCTTTGTGAGGAGAAATTTGATTCAAAATAATATGCTATATGCGTGTAACTTGGCATTTAACAGTTTGAGGACATTGCCACCAAGTGGTCAAAAATTATAATTACACTATCTCTCTAAAAATTCTCACACAAAACTGAAAATCTTCATCCCAAAACCTATCAAACTGAACAGGGATGTAATAACCTAAAAGACTAAAGCCTATCAGTTAAACTTATACAATGATATTCTGTAAAACACTCTTGTCATACAAAGAACAGCAGAATGAGATATTAAGTTATTCTCTGTTTATGCTTCCACTAAACAATACAATCTTAAAACAGAGGTACAGATGGTCCATGGCATGAAACAGCATATGAATCTGTGAATGCATTTATCAGCTCAAATACATGTTGTAACTGTTACTCAGAGGAAGAATGTGAACACATGATCTTTATAGGTCTCTGCGGGTCCATGCACGCCTCTTGAAACTAACAATTCTCTGGATGTGTTTTAACGTAGAAATCATCTTTGCTGCATAACTCAAAACTCTGTCTCAAACAGTATTACCCTCAATTTCTTAGAAGCACCAAAAGCTGTTCTATTCATGTGGATTTTATAGAAATGATGTTAATAACAATCAATTTCAGATTACCCATCAAATATTTAATGTTATATAACTCAAAAAATGACCTAATTATTACCTATAAAACCAAAATAACACCTAACGTGTTACCTAACTGTTTCTTTTTTATTTTAAATTTCATTTTCTCATAAATGCAGCGTTAGTGATCATAACAGACCTTGAAAACATCAAAAATCTTACCAACTCAAACGTTTGAACAGTATTGTATTTATTTGTCATGTAACACTTTTATGCTCAGGATCTGAATGTTGACAGTGTCAATAATGTTTCTTTGCATAAGACTTTCAGGTTCTTTTTTTCCCAAACAGGGTTTGACGACATATTGGTTTTTACTGATAGAGCTTCATCTACCAGATCTCAATCTATGAGTAGTTCTCTCACACACACACAAGTGCAGATCCATGACAGAACAGACGATTGAGCAATAGGTCACAGAAGGACAGAGAGCAGGAGGAGGCAAGGGAAGAGAGAAAAGGGCCAGTTTGCAACACATGCGGCCCTAATGGACACTGCATGCTTTCTCCACTCCAACAAGCGAACAATGGCTTTGTTGGAGGTGTCAGGAGAAAGCACAATAACTGCATTATTGTCTTTGACTTGACCTTGTGTATTAGAAGAAGAGCAAGAATGCATTTCAGTGGGAGAGAAAATCACAGATGACAGGGCAGAAGTTTCCTATTTTTGGTTCATATTACACATTTTCATGCACTGACATTTTTAAGAAAACTCTACAGCTGAAGAAAAGGGGAAGGAAATATGCATATGTCCACAGGCAGACCCAGTATAAGCAAGTATGAATCTGTAAGTCTTGAATAAAACTCAGAAGCCAGACAGCACAAGGAGCAACAAAGTGAAGGTAAGGCGATGTATTTTGCTTATGGAAGCTTTATGTTTTTGTCTCTACACTTTTACGTAATGCAGGCAATTTACTTTTTATATTCATCTGGTAACATTCTTTGTCAGTTTAAGGTGTACTTAAATGATAAAGTAAGTGCCAAATAAAGTGCCAACATATTAAAATTTTATGCACATGAAAGAAAGTGGTTAGATACTGTTTTTAGGACGGCAAACATTTTTGCAACACTTGCAGTTTCACTACTAGAAGTAATACTTCTTAGGCAAGCCTATATTGCCTGTTTGTAGACAGAAGCTCTTTTAGTTTTAGTATTGGTGTTAAGAAAAGAGATGGTGGCCTTCATGTCGGTCACCGTACATTAGATAAAGTTGAATTTCAATTAGCTTTTAATGTGCACCAAACTATTTGCATTTTACATTTACATATCACTGTAACAACAATTTGGAAATTGGAAGGTAGAATCAGATTGTGCTTGAATCACGTGTACAGTGGTGTAAAATAACAGACCTGCTTGACAACCGTACCTCATTGTTTGTCTGGTGGATGATTCGTAGTTTTTTGTTTGTTTGTTTGTTTTTGACTAGACAATGTTAAAAAGGCAAGTAAAAAATATGTCCCCAGAGTGATGAATTTATATAGGTCACTTTTTTGGAGCAGTTAAATAAGACCATTGAACACTCATACGTGATGCTTCCCTATAGTGTTTGTCAACACTACAAGCAAGTATCACTACGTCAAGGTCTGTCTGTATATTTCCTGCATTCTTAACACTCTCAGGGGCGTGTCCAAGCATGTCACCAATCTTTTATACCTCTGTGTCATTTCCTGAAAGTGCATGTGTAGAGTCTAAACCACACTTCATCTGAACTATAAAACTTTGCTTAACCAAACGATCCTGTTTCAGTTGTTCTGTACACTGACAATGGGCAGAAGACATCTGATGTTGTGGATCTTTACTCTGTGTGTTTCACTCGATCCCACAGGTAAGATACTGGATACACCAGTGCCTTTGCTCCACAATGACTGATTAACTTATCTCTGCACTGCTGTGGACTCTTCAGCTGTAATACTGCACTGTGCTAAGTCAAAGAGTTCATGATTTGAAAGAGTGTTTGATTTTAGAATGATAGAACTTACATTGTAAAAGTTTGTGCCATTTTTTTTTTTATAGACATTTGTATCCTTGATCTTTATCTTGATTATCTACTCGGGTAAATCATGCAAGTGATATACAATGCAGTATTTGCTCTGCACATATATGTATATATATGTATTGTGTTTAACAAATGTATTGTTTATATTATTTTAAAACAGTATTGTTTTACATCATTTCAAATCATTATTGCTTATTTTAGATAATGTTAAGGAAACATGAAGCAATTAATATGAAATCACTGGTAACACGTTAGATTGCAGTGTACATATTACATGTAAATATATCAAAATACAACTGAATCAATACCAAAACAGTATAATTAATAGTATTAATACTAAAAAGGTTAATTCACAAGCATATTGAGTATTAATATTAATTCGGTACTTACTTCAGAATTAATTCAGAACTATAATATTAACTGTTGTCACTTCTTTTTCATTTATTTAACATCCCTGTTGCTTTTTGGTGCATATTAAACTATTCGATTACATGAAAGGGCTGCAGCACACTTAAAAAAAAAAAGAAAAAAAAAAGTACAACCTGTCACTGGGGCGTTATCTTTTAAAAAGAAAAAAAAAAAAAAAAAAAAACTACAGCTTTGTCCCTTATTTAACCCTAAAGGGTGCATTTAAGTGTTTGACTAACTAATGTATACCTTTAAATGTACATATTAGTATGGTACATATTTGTACCTTTTGAAAATAGATTTACACATGCAGTGTAAATCTATTCTTTGCAGAATTTCATTTGCTAAATTGATAAAACATTTGCTTTTGTTGAAACAAGAACACGAGCTACCATTGCTTCGCTCTAATGAACATTAGCAACAAATTTTTATTAGGGCAGATTTTATTACACTAAAACAAGCTTAAAAGTTACAGTAAAACATGCTCAATCTTGGACAGAGATTATTGTCGATCAATTTTGAGTCTGTTGGCAGATATCACATAAACCAGCAAGTTCAAGTTTACACTTGTTTTTTCACAAAAATATTTGGATCAGTTGGAATAGTTCTGACATCTAAAAGTCTATATCTACAGGCTATATATATATATATATATATATTAAAAAAAACATTACTGTATGTTTGTACTTTATGACTAATCTGTGATTCAGTGCCTATAATTCCCTCTGTTTGTCAATCTGCTATAGTCGGTCATATTGCTGAACTAGATGGAAAAAAGGTGTATGAGATTGTTCGACCAATCAGATTACATGAGCTACAAAAAAGAGACTTAAAGGTGAGTTCTCATCTACACACCTTGAAATTTCATGTTTAAATATTTTAATCAAACTAAATTTGATTTTTTTTCATCCCCTGCAGTCAAGAACTGACACAGTGAAATATGCTATGAAACTGGGTGGTAGAGAAATTGAAATGCACCTCCAGAAAAATAAGTAAGTCTGTCTCCCCGGTTACTCCTCTGTCATCATTTTTGTATAACCGCATGTTATTTAAAAAAAGTTCCTCATTGTCAAAGTCGAACATTTGTATGTCATTGTAAAACTGCAGTTCCCACATTACATATTGCGATTTGTCCATTAATGAGTAATTTGTTGCTGATCTGAGAAATGTGTTGGTCAACAGTGGCCTACTGACGAAAGACTATAGCGAAACCTATTACACTGAAGATGGGATGCTTGTCACAACCACACCTGAGGATCTGGTATACTACAACCAGTATTACTAACATATGACGTATATAACGTATAATACATAGAGTGAGAGATTTATTTAATATCATTTTTCTTCCACAGGACTTATGCTATTATCATGGGAAAATAGTCAATGACAGTAAGTCAGCGGTCAGCATGAGCACCTGCGATGGATTACGGTAGGGAAACACAATTTTCTTTTTAAATTTCTGCTTTAAAAAGCTTCTTTCTACAGTCTCTGCTATTACTATTACTGCATACTGTCAGTTTGTTGCCTCAAGCACGTTCGTTACTTTTCTGCAATGAACAGAAGTTAATGAACAAGTTGCGTTTTCTACTTGGATAAATGAGAGACACAAATTACACATGGTTTCCCAAGCACCCCTGATTAAGTCATCTCTTGTGCCAATTGCTTTGATTTCACCAGGCTTACTACAGGCCAAAAGTCCCTACAAAAGACATTGTGCCCATAATGTGAATTGTCTTCACAGAGGCTATTTCCAAACAGAGGAGCAGAGGTTTCTGATCGAGCCATTGTCCAAGGATGGTGATGGTGACCATGCTGTCTTTAAGTACGAAGATGTAAATGAAGAGACGCCTGGAGTGTGTGGAGTAACCAACACTACTTGGGACGAGAGAGACGATGCCGCTCCTCCACGCATTCTCAAAAGTCGTTCTCGTTCCTCAGTAAGACGGTCTATTCATTTACTTAACATTGCAAAAAGCAGCAAAGCAAAGTTAAAATTTCACAAGGATTAACCACATTCAGACAGGTCATGTGATAAAGTCTCATTCGTTGTTCTGCAATGTTAAGGTGACTATCGCAATAAAATTGCAGAAGTCTGAAGTGCAAAAAATGTCCCAGATTAACATAATTTTGTACAGTACATGCACTACAGTAGGGTAGTTCATGTTGTTTTTCCACTGAAATAATTATTCTGTTGTCTGTTCTCTATTTTCCATCTATTTGTTTCCTCTTGATCAGGGGCCAACTTTGTTCCAGCAACAAAAATACATTGAGCTCTTCCTTGTGGCAGACAACAGCGAAGTAAGAGCAGGAATCAACGCACCTTGATCAATAATGCAGCATAACTAATCTAAAAAGTTTTTTTATTTATTTATTTTTGGTGTCTCAGTGATTATCAGATGATATCTGACGTTCTAATACAAAAAAAAAAATAATAATAAAAAATTCAACGTACGTGGTATTTTGTGCTTGTTCAGCATTGTGGTTTTTATAGAACCAAACTGTGTCTAAATTTGTCACAGTACATTTAAAAACACTGATGCTAACAAATTTCAGAAAGTGTGTCCTAATAGCAGTGTGACTGAGTGACGAAATGCTTGGATTCATCATTTAATTTTTTGTTCCCCCTCAGTACAAGAAAATGGACAGCGATCTTCAGAAGCTGAGAAAGAGGATATTTGAGATCATCAACTACATCAATAACGTGAGTCACTGATGACGCATGTATTATCAAAAAATTCCGGCATGCCAACATTTATGGATCACACAGGATATTGCACATATGACCTGTGATAACAAGGATTCTTGAGTGTGATAATTAATCACATGACTACGTACAGATCTTCTGATGAGCACTGTTTTAATACTTTAGTTAATGCACTAGTACAAAACGTGTATAGAGTCCAAAAATCTAAAAACTCAGTTTAAAAGCTTGTAGTGCTGCCAAACAATTAATCGCATCCAAAATAAAAGTT